>CATIWQ010478428.1:0-14463 GCA_949673415.1 Euphorbia schlechtendalii | reverse complement strand
ATTTTGATTTTGAAAGGAAACGTAGCGATAAAAACAAAGAACTTGAACAGGAAGCTTTTAAATTAAAGTTTGATATTTTTTTTTAAAATACCGGTTTAACCGATTTAGTGGTTTAACTGGTATAAACTGGTAGGATGCGGTTTTCTTCAAAACCGGTAAAGTACTTCAAACCGACCGTATACCAGGCCGATACCCGGTTGAACCGGCCGGTACAGTACGGTTTTAATAACACTGTTATTAATCTATTTTTTCATCAAATAAAACATGAAATAAACGGAGACCTCAAGTGTATAAAATTTTATGAACTTCTAACATTTGGATGAAAGATAGTTGAATAGTTCATGATAAAGACAAACTCTCAAATGCTAGATTTGGGTAAAATATATATTCTTTTGTGCTTGTATTTCCCTAAATTATTTCGATTAGTTTCTCTGTTTTTATTTGCTTTTAGCCTCTATACTCTTACTTATCAGACTATTATTCCGTTTTAACTAACCAAATTACCAAATTTCATATATGAGAGAGGAATTGACTTGGAAAAATAATGCAATTTTGTTAAAGTTCAAGGCCGAAAAAAATGTCAATACATCTTTAATGTTGGGATCCAAAATTCTTTTTCAATCCTCAATTTAATCAAAATCATAAAATCAGAGGCAGCTCTAATGTGAAGATCAATTTGGCCGCCACCTAGGACTCCAAAAATTGAAAGGTCTAAAAAATCTATACACATTTACATTTGACAGCTGATTAGTTAATTATTGCTATTGAACACTACACTTTCATTCATTAAGGACCTCATAATATACAATTTGGATAAGGCCTCATAAATGTTAAGGCCGGCTCTACATAAAATTTATAGATTTTACGGATTTAATTTCTTTCTTTATAAATAGGCAACTAACTGAAAACATTTAGAAAGATGCATGGACAAAAATGACAATAAAAAAATTACTGTAGTTTTCTTAATTTTACTCGTTCAGAAATTGATCAAGACCATTTTCTCATGAACTTTTGTGAGATGAGTTGAGAATTTCAATGTAAATTTATAACTACACAAAATTGAAATGAACTCAACTACACTGAACTGATTTGAAGTGCAAAAGAACACGGTCTACATGCACAACTATCGAATTAATTTCATTAAAGTTATGTTTGTTGGGGTTCACACCAAAATTAATCAGCCATTTAAATTAGACTTAACTTCAAAACCACTATAGTTACAAAGAATATCATTATGCAAGGCAGTTCAGGGTTGCTTTTGTTTATTTTATAAAAGAAGGGAGGGATTGCTTTTCGAATGCCAAAAGTTTATCCCAAAAGTTTTTTGTGGGACAAGTCAATTTGAGAAAACAATCCCAAACCGACCACTTTAAGATTTTATCTATTATGTATAGCCATATCAAAACAGTGGAAGTAAAAACTGACCAGGAATATGGGGTGCTTTGGCAATGACTTCAGGAAGATCAAAATTGATGCCTTCACGTATATTAGGGTGGTGATGTAGTATCATTTTGAGGCAATCTCCAGCACTTCCACCGACATCAGTTAATTTATGTAGTCCTTTGAAACCATCATAGCTGCTCATCAGTGCCTTCATAAACGGCACTGATACACCTGACATTGCCTTAAGCATTAAGTCATTCATTTCTGGATTCTTTCCGTAGTAATCGTAGGCTGGCTCCCCATTCGCCTTCACAAATGGTTCTGTCGTTGGGTCTATCACCGCTTCGTGTACTAACGGCCAACCCCTCATTAATGCATCCTGTCATAAGCCATGATCCAGAAATTTTGTTCATTTTTGCAATTATACTATAAACAAGAAATTATGGAGCCAAATATACTACGTAACCCCTAAACTTTGCAATATTTTTCTATATCACTCCACTGTCCATTGTTAAGAATAAATTTCCCATTTTTTCGCAGATCAATAATTTCATGACAGATAAAACTGAATTAGTGATAGTTCTTCACCAATTAAATTGCAATGAAAATTTTGAAATGGACATGTGACGTATAAATATTGGACAAAACATACTTAAAACTCAACTTAGAAGACCGTAACAGGAAAGTGGATAGACCAAATGTCTTCCTCTTTTATATATTGTGACTTTCAGATTTCTATATTACTTTTTCATGAGATATAATAAGCTATTAATGTACTTTTGACAGTTGTTCTTAAAATTTACTATTACTCAAAATTTGGGAGCGACTAGCATTGGGGTTAGGGTTGGCGATCCCATGTACAAAGATGTGAGGTCCATGGACCTCACATTTTTCTAAAATATACAATAAATTTATTGATTAATTAAATTTTGAACTCATTAAAAAATATTGTTAGACCCCATGTAATATTAAAATTACTCAATATATCTAATAAAACTAAAAATTTTAATAAAATTTTCATATATATCTTTATAAATTCACCTTGTTTTTTCATAATTTATTGTAAATTTAAAGAAAAGTATCATATCCTTGGATATCACATTAAAGAGTTTCTGGATTCTTTGCTGGTGACTAGGCAAATCATTAGTAAAATTGTTCCGATATAGCAAGTGTGTTAGCATTCACTCATTTTTTATAACTAAAATCAGTAATTCTTGGTGTTAGTTTCTACAATTGCGTTAAATTGAAATAGTTCATAAATTTGACATATAATTCTAAAAAAAATAAATTCCGAGTTGAATTCATACGAATATATGAATTTCCCTATTGCAGTAAATATAGGGAACTTATTTGACGAGTCTATGAATTTATCATCTTGAATATTATGAGAATTTTTATCCAAAAGAATGCAAGCTATTGTCGGTGGACTTTATTTAAGGAAAAAAATGCATTAAAATTTTGAATGTCGAAAGGCTAAAAAGGGAACTACATAAAAATGAGTAAATGAAACGTACAGCTGAAAAATGAAAATTACAGAGCCTCACAAAATTAAATTATATTTTTAAAATAATAAAAGACAAATGTACCTGATGGTGCTGAAGCACGTACGAAGCGTAAGAAAGGCCGTCGGAATCGGTAACAAGAGTTTTTCCGATCTCAGTAAGGGAGTATTTTCTCAGGCTTCCGTCTCCGTCTAGATGCTCGGCGAAGACATCGTAACTGGTGAGTATACGGAGAATACGCTGGAGATTTTCAGCATCTCCTCCGCCGGAAGGAAGGATGCGGGAGAGGATCTCCGAGGCAGATGATGGAGTATTGGCGCCGCCTTGCCAGATTACGTCGGCGACGTTGAGACGCACGACAGCTAGGAGGGCCATTGGAACGCTGATCATGTTGGCTAGCTCGATTATTGCTAGCCTCGCTTTGTTTCTGATCTCTGAACCCTCGGCTTCCATCGCTTATTTCTGAGCTATTCTGTTTGGATGGTTGGAAATGCCAAATGGTTGGGTGTGATTTTAATGCGTTGTGAGTAGGTACGATAAGAAAATTAGTCAACATTATAGGGGTGTTTTGGTAATAGTGTATCATGAATCCCTTTGTACTTCGTTAGACAAGCAACTAAAATATATTAATTTTCTTTATAAAATATATTTACCATTAATTCGGTTTTATAGAAATAAATTACAAGTATATTAATTTTCATATATATAATAGCCTCCCACCTCTAATTTAATTTTGTGTAGTAAGGTGAATTTATTTTGAATAAGGTAAATTTTATTTTATCTCTTATCAATATTGGATCAATCAAAGCTTTATTGATCTAACACTGATGAGTACAAAGTACTGTAATTTTATTTTTTTAACAAGATCATCATAAACTTTACATTTTGTTTATTAGAAAAACAAAATTATCATAAATTTTGTCTTTTATTTAATGTGGATCAATGTTAAGTTGATCATAGAGTCAATCAAAAAGCAATGTCGTACACTATGACTATTATTTGTTACATTAAAAATTATATTGTCATAAAAATTAGTTTTGTAAATATTTTTTCTTGTAAAGTTGTCACATATAATAGATTTTTGTGATTATTTTTTTATACTTGTAACTACTATTTTTATGTTACAACTTATGTTGTAACCTAAATGATATAATATGTTACAATAAATTTCTCATCGTCACGGAAAAAATTTGTGAGACAATATAAAAATATTGTTGCAGATTATTTATTAGTTTTGGACAAAAACTTTTAACTTCAAACTAATATTTTTTGTGACATTTAAAGTTGTAACATAAAACTTAGAATATGTTGCAATAAATTTTATGGTCACAAAACTATTATTTTGACAATATAAACATCGTGTTGTAGATAATTTATATGTTTTGTGAAAATAAATATAACTTTAAAACAAATATTATTGTGAAAATATATATACTTGTACTAACTGTTTTTTGTTACGATTGAGTTGTAACATAAAATTTAGAATATGCTACAATAATTATTTTTGTGACAATAAGTTTGACTTGAAAGAAATATTTTTATGACAATTTTTACTCGTAAATATTTTTCTGTAATAACCACTATAAGAAATTACACTATATGTGACAATGGTTTAATTGTCACAAACAAAAAGTCTATTATCTGTTACAAAAAAAATTTTATAATGACAAAAACTAGTTTTGTGAAAAATTATGATTTAATTGTCACATATAAGAAAATTTTTTGTGACAATTGTTTATTCTAGTAACTAACTATAATATATTAACTTTTAACCTAAATTTTATAATATACTACAATAAATATTTTATTGTCACATAAAATTCAAAAAAATACTTTTGTGACAATATAAAATATTGTTGCAAACAATTCATTAGTTTCTACTACAATGATTAGAACTTGAAATAAAATAATTTTAGTTACAAGTAATCCATGTAACTAAAAATATTAAACATGTGACAATTTACATATAGTTGTTACAAAAAAGGATTTGTGACAAGTAAAAATAATTGAAATAAAATAGTTTGTTAGTGGTGACAGTTAATTTCTTTTGTCACAAAAAATGTTTGATACATAAAGGAATTGGCAGATGGTGTACAATATATGCACGTAAACATGAAATTAAAAAAAATAAAAAGTAGAAAGTAATATAAAATGGAGGACAAAAAAAAATAAAAATCTCTTTCAACTTCACCTAATTCAAAATCCCAAAATTTTAGCCGTCTATTAAAAACGTTTCATCTCTCAGTTGAACCCTCACCGCCGAATGAATACCATATCGTCATACTGTGTATTTGCCTTCTACAATTTCTCTATCTCCGATCTTTTATGTTGGTAATTATTTTTCCAATTAACTATTCAGTATTAGTTCGCAATTGATTTTCTTCACAATCTATTTCTCACAATAAGATATTACTTTTGCGTGTTATATATTGTTGTGGTTGCTCGATGTTATGAGTGAGATCTGCAACACTCTGTTTGTAATTGTATGCTGAATTTTGTGAATGAATTGTATCTTCCATCTCAGGAATTCTTCTTTTCTTCCCTATCGATGTTCTCTTGTAATTTTTCTTAATTAATCTGATAACTTAGGTTATTACTCGCAAGCTTGATTTTTTTGTTATGCTTATGGTTTTGATATGTATAACAACTGACGCTTAAGCTTGACAAGCCTTTTTTTTTATTGGTGTGCTCTTTTATAGGTGGATTTGATACAACACATGCATATGCTCGGTAAGCACTCCTCAATAGTTGTTTTTTCTTTATTTTATAATGCACTTGAAGAATGGGAATCACAAATTCAACAAATGAATTATGAGCGTTTCTTTTGTCAATACAACTGATAAATGTGTGTGTTTTGTTAAATTTCCACTATGTTGTTGTGTAAAGTATAAATAGTGGTTTTGTGTGTTGCCTTTGTTATTTTACTCGTAGAGAAGAAGAAAAGATCAGTAATTAGTTAATTTTGCGTCCAATTTACATGTTTATCTTTCAATTTCTCAATGTGTAAAGCTTTTCTGTTGGCACTTGTTAGATAATAAGCTTGTTTGTTAAGAATGAACAAAACCATCATGGTCTCTTAGTATTGGGTTTTTATACTGTTGATATTTAACATGTGTTTTTTACTATTGAATTTGTGCAATAGTAGCTGCTTGTTGAAACTGAGATGTATCTTCCCCTTTCTGTTGACTGTTAGTATCTCTTATTAGATGATTAATGTACATTAATCTTTCATTTAAAACTTAACCAACTTAGTATTATTTTGATGTTTGCCAATCTCATTTAAAATTTTCAGAGAATTGGTTTACCTTTAGCCCTTATGAATATAGTTTTCGTTTGAAGAGCATCAATGTCAGGTATTAAAGTCCATGTTCATTCATATGATTGTCTTAGTGGTTTGGTAATATATAATATTGTGGTGGTGCTTTATTCAGATTAAGAGACATAACAGTATGCATGATCCATTAATTGGACTATTCAGGTATGATAAAAAAAACCTTACTCTATAATGAACTAATTAATCAAGGTAATTTCAGTTGGCATTTGAGCAATGATTTATTCTGAATAATCATGATTGAGTTTATGGTTACGTTTTCACATTATTCTGCATTTGACTTTTGAGGTTCATATTGCTCATCATTCAAACTTAAAGTAGAGTTTTTATCCTTTTGCCTAGGGGTGTTAGTAGTTTAGTCTGTTGGTAGAGTTCATGCTACTTATGTTTTCATGACAGGTTATAACCTCTTATATATCGTTATTGTGTTTTGAGAAGTCTGTGGAATGATTATATAAATTTGAGGTCCCTTCAATCCAAACTATGTAGTAAAGATATGTTACAAGAAAATATTGTCACCAAACTACATATATGTGATGATACACACAGTAGTCACACATAATTTTTTGTGACAATAAATTTAAGTTGTCATGTAAATTTAGTTCCAAAGGTTACATACTACGTGACAATTTACTCTATTTGTGATAAGAGCAAAAGTTGTAACAAATGAAATAATGTGACAAGAAGTTTATTGTTACGAAAAATGATAATTTTTTGTAACAACATTTTATTGTTACATATGTCAAAAACTTTCTGTAACGGAGTTTTACGTGACAACCCCGTGACAATTACTTATTGTTACATATTAGCTTATGTGACAACTTTTGGCAGTTTTGTGACAACTTTTAGTGTCACAAAAAGCTTGATTTCTTGCAGTGAACTTAAGTTGTAATTTTATCGTATAAACTATTTGTGTGGTAATAAAAAAAACTTTATTGCAAATAATTCATTTTTTTTATGACAAAAATAACTTTAAAAAAATTTTTTGTGACAAATTTCAAACAAATTTATAAGGTCTATGAAAAGCTATAGAAAATGTTTATGAAATTTTTAGTCTATATGAAAATTAATAGAAAATGTGCAAGAAAATTATAGGAAAGTGACATGTTTAATGAAAAATTGTAGAAAATGTATAACGAATAGAAGATGAAAGTTATAGAAAAGTTCCAAAATAAATGAATATTAATAGGCTATCTGTAAAATTCCAAAAAAAAGGTACTAGAAAGTTATATATTATTTGAAAGTTATAAAGAGGTTATAAGAATGTTGTAGATTTTACGAAAATTTATAGAAAACGGATAAAACAATTAAAAGTTATATAAAAGGTATATTGAATTTATAAAAAAACTATATGAAAAGTTATATGTTACATGATAAGTTATATAAAAGGTACAAGAAAGCTATAGGCTTATGTAAAAGTTAATGAAAAATTTTAGAAAATGTATTAGAGATGTATATGAAAGTTATAGGCATACAAAAATTTATATAAAATGTATAAGAAAGTTATATGTTACATCAAAGGTAGAGAAAAATTGGACAAAATTTGTAAGAAATTTATAAAATTTATGAAAGATTATAAAAATTACATTGGAATGTTATAGTAATATGTAATATGAAAAATTATAGAATATGTACTAAGAAATGTATAAGATAGTTGGATTTTGGCCATAAAAAATGCATTTAGGATTAAAAAATAATCAAAACAATGCATGGTTAGTGAATGAATCGTTGCAGGATGTATGTTTAACCATGCTCAAAAAATTGATCCGGGTTCAAGTTTTTATTTTGAACAAATAGCTCTTTCCCGAATCCAGTTTTGGTTCGAACTTTTTTAAAAAAATATATATTTGTGGGAAAACTAAATGCGGGATCCAATTCTCCCACTATGCTATAGCCGAGGCGATAGAGCTATCGCCTCCGCCACAGCAACACAACTATAACTGGCTACCACAACCAGTTTTGACAAAAACTGGCTATAGCAGCCAGTTATGAAATGTGCTGCAGTCGACTGCAAGCCAACTGATGCAGTCTTCAAAGTTATTATTTTTGAAAAATAAAAAAAATTTCATCTTTTAAATACCTCATCCATCTTCATTTCATTTTACAAATCTTCCTTTTCATTATCAATTTACTCTATCACACACAGTTACCTTGCTCAACCATAATTCATCATATTATTTCCAACTTAATTAAGGTATTGAAGTTTTATAATAAAATATTTTAGATTAGCTATTCCTATTATTGAATATTCTTGTTAGCAAAAATATTGTCTACGCAAACAGAGAATATTTGTAATACAAGAAATATACCAAAAGCCAAATTGCATTTCTATGTCATATTATTCACGTTTAACACAAAAATTGATTATTGTGTAAAATAGTCCAAAATTACTATGATAATATGGTCCAAACATTTTTATTAATTCTATTTCTCTTTTAAACCAATGGTATAAACGGCAATAAATGTCTTTATTCATGTGCTTATTTGACATTCATTTAATAGTTGAGGCCACTTTCCCTTCTATCACTTTTTCCACACGCACCAATTTACAATTTGTTCTCTTTTAGTTTAATTTAGGTAGAAATTATGAATCAACAACTCAATTTCCCCACTGTACAAGTATATCTTTCTACCATTTTTTTTATTTAGGCTTAATGCATCGATACCCCCGAACTTGTTCAAAAAAGGCTGTTGCCACCCGGAACTTTCAAATGTGATAGATAGCCACATGTACTTGTCTAAAATGTGTCACTTTACCCCCTCGTAAAAATATCGACTTCAAGAACAAGAAGATGAACACAACGGGTCAAGAATCGATACAATATTATGATTAATTGAAGAAAAAATCAGAATAGAGATGAAGTTTTGAAGAAGATGAAGAACATATATTAATGATTTTGAATTGTAAGAATACGAATGTTATGGATTTTTAGTATTCATTTTCTATTCCACCAACATACTTTACGCTCATGTATTTTGATGGTCATTTACGTAGCAAGCTAGGTCAGAAAAAGGGGGTAAAGTGACATGTTTTAGACAAGTATAGGTGGTTATCTGTCACATTTCAAAGTTTAGGGTGGTAACGGCCCTTTTTGGACAAATTCAGGAGGGTGTAGATGCATTAAACCTTTTATTTATTAACAAACTTGGTTGATATTTATATCAAAATGAAATGCATAATATCACATGGTACAAATCGTAAAGCAAGCCAAAAAAATTAAATTTATTTTTATTTCTTATATTATTTTCGAAATTGCAATTAATAAATCCGTATCATTTTTATATTATAAACTTTGTTTCATTAAGGTTGTTCCAAATCTAAAATTAATTATAATTTTGAGTTAAAAGCATACATTTTCGGAGGCAAAAAAAAAATTAGTCTTCTTCTTTCCTTTTTCATTGGATTATATCATGTTTCAATCTAGACATTTGGGATTGATTTCATTTTATATCTTCTTGAAAACGCTAAATGTCATAATCATTTTTTAGTCCAAACTTTGTACCATTATTATCGTGGATTTGCATATAGTCTATGTAAAATTGCATCCCCAATGTCACGTCCTGGATTCGGCACCGATAACAGCTTAATATCATCATATGGTTTTGGATCAATGTCGAATTCATTGTTTCTCCTTTATAGTTCAACGTTATCTCATCCCTTTTAAAATGGTACATTGTAATTCATTGAAAATGTCTTTAGTTGATTTGATTCCCTTGTTTAATGAGTCCTCACATTTCATCTTTTCATACTTGCTATATTACTTTTCATCAAACCAATATCATTTAAGTTTTTTTTTATCATAGCTATAATTATATTTCTTACGGATATAAAAGGTAGCATGTTAATAAGTTTACAACTTGGTAAAATTAGATGTGTATTGAGATAGTTATATTTGTTCAATTTATAATAAATGTATGTTTTTTTTATAATAATATATGTCTATTGAATGTAATGGAATATATTTTATCTTTTGTGCCAATCCAAAGAAGATCAAAACAAATTATTAATCCCAGTCCACTAGACCTTCGTGTTTTGGCTTTACAACATAAACATAGATCTCAAAACATATGGCTAGGACAGGTAAAATATTACACAATATAAGTATATTATAAATAAATATGAAGAAATATATTGATAAATTTTCATAATGGTAGGCTGTTACAGAAATTTTTGTGCAAAAAGGTGGAGTGGGGATTATGTTGGACACCATTGATCAAAGGATAAAGGCGAAGGTTGTTGCATGAGGCTTTGAAGGAGTGATTAAAGTAGGCACGATGGTAGTAGATCATTGACTAATTGTTGCTTTGGTTGAACGCTGGAGGCCTAGAACATATACGTTTCATTTACCAGTTAGTGAAGCAACGATAACGCTTCAAGATGTTGAGGTGTTAACAGGCTTACGTGTTGATGGTGTAGCTATAACAGGAGCAACCTCGCATCTTGTAAATCTTGCTAACACATGTGAGCAGTTGTTGGGAGTTTCGCCGATGAATGCCATCAAGGGCGCAAAAGGAAATTTGATAAGATTGACTTGGTTTAGAGAAAATTTTGCCAACCCTACTTGATGACGTAAATGATGTTACCATTGAGTGGTATACCCACGCTATTATTATAACTATAATCGTGGGTTACTCTTTAGTAGCTCATCGAGTAATTTTGTACATGCAATGTGACTTAGTTTGTTGGAGAATTTATCTTCGGAGGGGGTTGATAGTTATTCTTGGGGACTAGTTGTGCTAGCTTATATATATTGGGAGCTTATCAAAGCAACGGATCCAAATCACAGAAAAATGTGTGGCTACCTTTTGCTTGTACAAGTATGGGCCTATGAGCGAATGAAAAATATATCCCCAATACTCAAACAGTCATACGAGCATTTAAACGATGAACCATATGCAATGAAGTAAAATTTATTATTATTATTAGCCTTTTTATTTAAATTCATATAGTGATATATGATAATAATGAAGTTGCATTGCAAGTGGCATTATGCATTTACATCTAAGGCCAATCTGGAAGAAATTAGATGGCGATTAGATCATCTAAGAACCAAAGAGGTATGCTTTTTCCTATTCACATAAATGTATAACAAGTAAAGATAATATTATGTAGAAGTATAATGTGAAACTAATTATTGCAACAAATTTTTTATGCAGTTTGTGTGGGCACCGTACAGTTACATCTTGCAGATTTTACCACAATATTGTCGCAATGGGGAAGACATATGGAGAGCAATTGTACCCCTTATATACTTCAGTACAGTGGTGTTTCATCATCCTAACCGATGTTTACGTCAATTTAGAAAGGAGCAACCCATACCGTGTGATATAGATCCAAGATTGTAGATGCTGCAAAAGGTAAAAAAGATCATATTTATAGGAGTTGATCGGGCGAAAAAATTTAGTGCATACATTGATGTATGGAATCAGCGTGGGTAACGAGGTGTAGTAATGCGTGAGGTTCGGTTTTTGGGTTCACAGCAGCGAAATCATTCAGAATATATGCAGTGGTACAAGAGAATAACTAGATGTTGGATCAACTCGAATGGTGCTGAAGATGGTACGCATGTCATAAAAAAACAATTAAGTACATTTGATTAGCGTTATGTATATCAATTATGACATATTTTTGATATTTTTGTTGTTGATAATGCAATATTGCAGGGAGACGGACTTGAAAATATTTACCATATGGAAGATGGTCATTTCGAACGTGCACGTGTTTCAAATATGGTGGGTAGTATGCTTGGAGGTATAAACCAAGAATATCGCATGTAACATATTGACCGACCACATTTTGCTTCCCCGGAACATGCATTACAATTTTTTCCAACCCCTCCGGAGTCCATAAATAGAAGACGTCGAGCAACTTTACAGCAAAGGTGAACAACTCTACCGGAACTACAATATCTTGAAGTAATTGATCGAATTCCAAGACCATATTTTTCCCTATTCAACATGAACCTGTTGCGCCAAGTCAGCATGAAGGAGGTGGTCCATCAAATAACATGCATGAACATTATTTTGGTCGTAATTTTATCCCATTCAGCTTCAATTGAATTTGTTGATTTATCAACTAACATGCATGGTAATTTTCTTGTCCTTCGCTTTCTCGTGGTCAACAGGAATGTGGTGACTCATTGATGAACCTTAATGATTTACCTCCGATGATCGTTAATGATTTACCTCAACAATGGTCCTTCACCCAATGGTGTGATGTAGCAGAGGAAAATCCAATTCTTGCAAACATGGAACTTGATGATTTTACCCAACTTCAAACCCCAATTCAACAACTCTTTCATCCATTTGGGAATGTAATTTATGATCACAATGGACAAACAGTAATGCCAAATGTAGGAATGACTAGTCATTATGGGATCAAATCTTTCATGCTAATTATAGCAACATGAACACAAACATTCCGTATGACAGGTTTGGTCCGATGAGATTAGATTTTTCTATTGCACTCAATAGTGAACCCCAATAGATGCAACCATCATATCAATCACCGACACAACAAGAAATTCAAATTCCACCGGACTTCACAAGATCTCCTTATTGGCTTAGACATCCAACTATTCCAAACCCTTGTTATTTATGTCCACAATTAGATTTTAATTTGGAGTCGTAATATTAGTATAAAATTATACATGATCATGTTTGAAATCTTATTTTAAACATTTTCAGTTTTTCTACAATTGCTAACCCTTACTTTTCAATTTATTTAGCATATGAATCTATTACGCAATGTAATAAAAAAATTTCCATGTGAAATTTGACTTCAATATGATGAGATCTTTGCCTTTAATAAAGAAGTAATATGATGAGATAATAAAATACTAATATATATGAGCAATGACAAACAAATTTACTTATATGTAGATGATAATAAAACACCAATTCACTAAGTTAGAAAAAGGGAAAGAAAAAAATTAAATAAAAAAAATTAGGTTTGTGAGTTAACTAGTTAACCACTTACTTGTCGTGTGGGATTTATCCCACTGCAAGTACTACATTTTATTTCAAAAGAAATAGAATGCAGCTGGTCAATACTCATGGAAGCGTTGACCACTTACTTGCCATGTGGGATTTATCCCACTCGGCAAGTACTCCATTCTGTTTCTTTTGAAACAGAATGCAGTCATCCACTCAGTGAGTGGAATTTTGAAAGTAAATTCCACTCGTTGAGTGGACCACCGAATATATAAATTTTTTTTATATTTTTTTAACATTAACAATATGTAAAAATAACATCTCATTAGTCATACTAATATTAATATTAATAACGTAGATCGATTTTATAAGCATAATGTTAATAAAGTAGTCATACTAATATTACACATACCAAACACAATTTCCTACACAATACTTGTAACACCCCAAAATTTCTAAATTTTGACATCGGCTTATTGTTACTATATTAAAGGAATGATGAGAAAATGTTAAAGTTCGGTAATAGTCAAACGGAGCGAAGTTTGACCGCCGGTCAAACTCTGACCGTAACTATGTATCTTGGACTGAAAATTTCTATAATTATAATTCATGTAAGAAAGAATATATAAGCTATTATGGAAGCTTATAATTAGATGTATATGCTATTCTTTTACGGAATTGAAATACGAGAAAGTGGTTCAAATTAATCAATAAAGGATGTTATATGTAATAAATAAATGGACCGGGGACTTAATGGCATTTTATCCATTAAGAGATTTTTATATTAAAAATCCTATCCTCCTGCATCTTTCTTATCCTTTTCATCCTTCATTCTTACCCATTTTCTTCTTCTTCTTCCTCTTTACACAAAAATTCATCCAACTTTAAAAAGTTCCGATTTCTTCGATTCGACTTCGAATTCTTGTTAGAAATAAATTCCCAAGACATATTTCATCATCAATTTCAGTGAATCAAGGCTAGAAGAAGAAGATTTCAGATTTTAAGTTCTTGGTGAATAGTAAACCGAATAGGGGGTAAATGAAATTAAGGTTCCATTAGTGTAGATCATGATAGATTAAGCATATTTAAGGTATTTGTAGGTGTATCTAAGTAGTATTTTGATAGAATTAATTATGAATTTTGTAGAGGAAGCTGATTTGAACATATCAAAGGGGAAAGAGGTGGAAGAAAACCATTAAAGAGCTTCAAAGAGGTTTGTGTACACTAATTTCAAATTTTCGGTTTTGATGGAAAATTTCAGATTGTACCTCTGATTTTATTTTGATGTTTTCTCATGCTATACTACTCCGAATT
>CATIWQ010478388.1:0-77455 GCA_949673415.1 Euphorbia schlechtendalii | reverse complement strand
AAAGCTTCAGCAAAAATGACAATTCATTGATGAACTTAACAGGGGTATAAATGTTTCAAATGATTTGACTCGTACCATCGATTAGCCCTCTCAGGCAATGTGGTTCTCTCGATGTCTTAAGTTTTGCCTAAGCAGCCCTTTTCGGGTTTTCAACTTAGCGGACTATTCTTTTTCTGTTTTGAAAATACGCCCCATTTTTTGCTCAACTAATAGAGTGCTAATTGACAGGCTAATTACGAATTTTAATTTTTATTGGTACTACTTTTTACTGATTTATTTCTTTCACCTATGTGTGATAGCAATTGTTCCAATCTTAGTTGATTTGGCTGATAGATCGATTGTCGTCTATGTCCATGACTTCAGTTGTTGTTTTGTTCAGCATTTCTGATCAATTGGTTTGTGTTTATGCTGCTTTGCTAGCTTGAGATACATGCGATGATGAGTTTTAGTGGTTGATCTTCAATAATGTTTCCTTATGAATATAATTGTTCTCCGATGATAGATGATGTGTCGGGGTTCAGATCCGATAGCTTGATTCTATCGAAGGTGAACAATTTATGTCCAATGGTGTAATGATTACCCCACAAATGGTAGTGATCCGTGCGAAGGAGTTGTTGATGTGCTCAATGATCTAACACCTTCTTTATGTCTTTGACATTGTGCCAATTGTTTGTCTTCAATTTACTTTGTTGACATTTCGACCTTATTCTGGCTTCAATTAGCTTGACTAATTTAATAGACGTTTTGTGCTTCGTTCCATTCTAGTCTCGGTCACTTCGACCTTTGCTTGACTGATTCAATAGTCAATGGATGTTTTATTCTTAGAGATCTTTCTGTCGATCTTATGTCTTTATTGGATGAGACAAATGCTATCATGCTTTGTCTAAGTACTCGTGTTTGTCTCTCACTTTCTCTCAAGAGTCAAATCATTTGAACTTATTGTAACTTTGGGGAATCCAATTATACCTAAATTAATTTCAAGACATGATGTGTTACATGTGCTAAAAACATTATGTATATGCTTATGAGAATGCGTGATGTCATCAATAGAATATTAAGCAAGTAAACAAAGTTCAATTTATTTGGAAATTCAAAAGCCTCATAGGCATAGTAGTTAAAAGCTAATTTATTACATCATCATCCATTGGTTATCTTTCGATACTAGTGCCCCCCAGATGTGTCTATGGATTCAAAGTGCTCCATCCTATCCGCCTTCTCAAACACTTCTTAATAGCTAAAAAAGATGTCCGATCCAAACTTATTCCTGTATGATGGTAGTGCGTCATCCAGAAGCTTGGTTATCATCTTCGGTAGAGTTAAGCGAGCGCAAAGCCTGACCTATGTGGCCATCCAACGTGCATAGTAAGATTTGAAGCTCTCGTCTTGCTCTTGCTTTATAGCCTCGAGATGTTGCATCGTGGTCTCCATTTGAGTGTTGAAATCATAATGCCCATCATAGCCTGAGCAAGGCTATTCCAATCAATAGCTATATCCAGCGGAAGGTGGTTTTACCATTCATTGACTGGTGACTAAAGGTAATGACGAAGAGCTTAGCCATCATCCATTCCTTGACCCTTAATGCCCTCATTACCGTTTGGTAATGCGTTAAGTGTGCACGTGGGTCTCTATAGCCTACATACTTTTCAAATGATGGCATTGCGAAGTTTAGGGGCTAGTTATCTTCATCCCCGATTATCGGTTACGCCGAGTATGGATTCATGAGATGGCCGCCATGAGTGGCCAAGAACTGTTAGCATAATTCCACCATTCTTGGTTGTTGGAAGATGGCGTTCCCTACGCTTGGATAAGAGTTATATTGCCCATGGGGAAATGTCGTAAAATTGGGTAATTGAGATTCCTGGAACTGTGAGAGAACTGTTGTACTCCAACTGGGAATAGGCTATTGGGTCATTTCTTGGTAGAAAGGCCCTAGTGCGAATGTCGACTGCCCAAGTTATCCCGGGTAGAATTGGTTTTGGGAAGGATTGACAAAGTTATATCCTAGCAGCCCAATTTGAGCCTGGTTCTGGTTTAGCTGACTTTGTCCTGCACTAAACTGATAAAAGGCAGTTGGGGACACCATGTGTGAGGTGGGAGGTCCCGCTATTTCAGGCCGGCTAGTTGGATTGCCATTATTAAGAGTTACCTCCGAGCTGGATACTACATTTTGAGCCCTCCCAGCATGCTGACAAGTAAGCGATGCTAGTTGTTCGCTATTTGCACAGGCTTTTAGAGCGGCTACAATCTCAGCGCTCACCGACGACTGATATGTTTACTGAGAGTTATATCCCGTAAGGACAGGGTGATCTTCCCCCGCACCTTCTTCTTGTGGATTAGCTATGAAAGACGTACGTTGAATTGAATCTGAATCAGAACCTGAGTCCTCACTTGAGTCAATGTACGGAACCCCCACCAGATTGGCCACGATTGGAGAAATGCAGACCAAGAGGTAAGCAGGCCTTTTCCAAGCCCCTTCGATACACAAGTAGAAGATCAGACCATGCGTTTGAGATTCATGACGTGATTCGTGATGTAAAAAATGCGTGAGATGTTTAATGTTATGGCTACATTCACAAGGGGTTAGCATGCCATAATGTGAAATGAATAATATGTTCGTCAATCCATTTGAAACAAATAGGTTAGTCGTTAGGTAAAAATAAAAACAAGTGGATATGAAAATCCAACATATGGGGTTGGATTTGATATCTGTACGATGTCTATGTGACATCGTAATATGAGTGGTGTAAGTGAGGTGACCAAGTTACCCATTTGGTCATAGGTCAATATTTTGAGATTTCGTACTATGACTAAATCTCATGGAATGAGGAGGTCAAAATTAATTCTAGTAAGCAATGCGACATACCTTGATGAAATCAAATAAGATGAAAATAACCACCGTTTGTAGCTATTAAATGATTTGATTATTTTACCCAATTAGGGAGGAGTTTCGATATGCCTGTGTGGTCATCGTTATTTGAGGGTATATGGTGATGCATGAACCTTTGCCCCGCGTGGGTGAATGTTTCGGGTATTAAGCTTATACCCTTGAAGATTGGATAAGGTAAGGTTTTTTTGAAATAAGTTTGCCCCATGTGGGCTTAGGTTCGGATGTCAGCAAGGATATCACATGATGTAGGAAAAATGGTTTTGGCAAGTATTTACCCTGTTTAGGTTATGTGATATGTGTGATTTCCCTATGTGGGCTATGAGTTGGATGTCTAGTGGATATCTCATAAGTAATGTGTGGGATATGTTATTGCCCCTTGTGGGCTAAATGTCAGATGTCAAGTGGACATTACGCAAATTTGGGTAAATGATGCTTCATGACTCTAAGTGGTTTCATGTTATCCTAGGGTGAAACGATTTCGAGTGTCAACTAATATTAAGTATGACGATGAGAAGATGTTATGTTACATCATATTAACATTATGAGTGTGTGTGTGTGTGTGTGTGTGTGTGTGTTTAAGTGTCTGCACTAAAATTCGTGGTTAGCATGATATTTGGACAATGATAATTTGAAAGTGGTAAACACGTAGCACATAGCACATAATATCCAACTTCCAACCATCCAACTCCCACGCGTAGGGTTTTTGGCTAGTCTCTATCCTAAGTTTGGTTCATCTTAGTACCATGAGGATACTAAGGAGTGCACCTGCAGGGAAATATAATGCATGGTCGTTTGTTTGGTAACACCTTAGGGAAAATGCCTACGACATATTTTCATGAGGTCTATAAATAGGTTGTTGATGTAGAAGGTTCTTGTTGCACTAAAATACACTCCAAGCCTCTCCTCAAATGGGGTGAGGGAGGTACATACGATATGGTAACAAGTGCTCCACCCGTTCAAGTACTATCTTTTCTCAAGCAGGCAGATTAGTACAAGAGAAAGCTTTGCAGTGATAGGGTACCTTAATCTTACGGGCTAAACCCTTCAAATGCAATGCATTATTAGTAACATGTCATAATTAAGAAAATACGGAATAATGTGATTAATAATTTTCAACACTTATCCAAAATCTAAAATCTTTTAAAAAAAACAAGTTTTTAGAAAAATCTCCAGCGAAGTCGCCACTGTAAGTGGACGACATGGAGAGATGGGCCGAGAGCGCGCTGAGATGAGAGGCGCGGTCCATCGGGGTGTTTAAGTGAAAATAAAAAAAATCAGGTCGGGGACCCGGAAATGTTTGAAATAGAAAGCGAAAACATATTAGATTGGTCAAACCCGAATCCACCATCTCTTATTGTAGAGTCGCCACCTGGATTAGCTCTTCCAAGAATTAAAGTCCTGTAAGGCTTAGCGTTCGAGGGATGGCCCACTAAGACATAGAGATTCGGGTTCAGGATAAGTTGCTTATTTCTTATTGGACCACATTATAATACATCTACAGAAAATCGTATTTCTTAATTGTGAATATTCACACTTATTTCATTTTCGAGTTTATAGTGTATGATTTAACATGCGTGCAGTAAATCCATACATAAAGCGGTAAATAAATGTGGAAAAATAAAGATTAAAAATTACATAACCTCGGGGGATGCAACCGCCCGCTTAATCTATTAATTACATTTCCCAAAAATAATTAAAGTGCAATACCCTAAGGAAAATAAAACCTAGGCATACATCTAACCTGCATCTGCAAGGGTTAGCATAGGATATATAACACAACATGAATATTTACACGTATGCTCGATTTGATTTTGGCAAAGCCTGTGTGGCCTAATTAAAAATATCGATGATTGAAAAATTCTTGTTTAAAAATAAAGTGATTAATTTTATTTACAAATATGTTGGTCATTTTTATTATTAGTGAAAATGATGCATGGCAAAGTGTGAGGTATGTTATCCGGGAATGATTTTTATTCTCTTCGTGGGGTATTCTAACATGAATTTCATAATTAAATAAATAAATAAATAATTAAAAGCATGAAAGAAAGTTACATAATAAAATAATGACATTAAATAAATAAATAAAAAGATTAACAAAATATAAAAAAATAAAATAAATCCTAGGTCGATGACGAAAATCGAGTTCGTCTACGTATTTAGGAGAAAAGAAAAAGAAAAAGAAAAATATAATACATAAGAAAAAATAGCTCTAGGAACTCAAAGGTATACCCTTTATTGCGAATCCACGTTGACAAATCCGCTTGATCTTTGGGAGTGCTCCTCGTTCATTTTGATTTAATTGGAGAAAATGTTTATTTAAATCCTAAAATATTCAGACTCGGACTCTATATTTGTTTTAGACCTGAGAATATCTGAGGAATTTTTGAGAAAAAAATAATGGAAAAAATTTGGTTTGAAAATAATAAAGTTTGTAATCCAAACGTGTTTTAGATCCAAAAATAATCAAAGAATTTCTAAGAAAAATGTAAAAGAAATGTAGAAAAAAAATCGAAATTATTCCTTCAGAGAAACATATTTTTTTTAAAAAAAAATTTTACGTCTCATCGAGAGAAAACTATATTTTTTATATTTTTTCGATCTTTCAAAATCTAAAAAAAACCCCTCTATTTACAGGGGGGATTCAAAAGAATTCCCCCTACAAAGGGGGATTCTGGCGAGCCCAGCATGGGCTCAACAGAATTGGCACCCAAGTAGTCAAGTGGCCTAAATAAATTTTTCTTTAGGCATTTGGCTTAATTAATAATTTTTAAAAAATTTTATTTTGTAAATATTTTATATATATACACACTCACACTTATATACAAATTTATTTTCTCTTTATTTTTCTTAAAATATATACATATATTTTCTTAAAATAAAATATTTAATTAAATTATTTGGGACCCTTAAATATTTATTTATGTCACTTAAAAATAATTTAAGCCTTTAAATTTTCACTTCGAGACTTTTAAATATTTTCTATGGTCCTAAATATATATTTAGGGCTCAAAACATTATTTTTAACGAGGAGAACTCCCATTTGAAGATTATAGGACGGTCGAAAATTGTGTGATTCAAGATAAAAATCCTGAAAAGCCGTCATCATCGAACGCGCGAGCTGATACAAAATCTCGTGCTCATATTATCCTCATCCTCGAATTGAAAGGAAGGAAATGCAAAGGAAAGCCTCACAATAAAGGTTGGAGTTGGATTCCCCGGAAAAGGAAGCCCCAAGATGGCATGATACTCCTCGACCAAGGGGCAAATCTCAAGGT
This sequence comes from Euphorbia schlechtendalii, assembly GCA_949673415.1. NCBI lineage: Eukaryota > Viridiplantae > Streptophyta > Magnoliopsida > Malpighiales > Euphorbiaceae > Euphorbia > Euphorbia schlechtendalii. The sequence goes on along the minus strand of CATIWQ010478388.1, from coordinate 71,293 downwards.
CAGCAAAGTGGAAGACGTGGGTGGCCGTATCCCAAAACTTCAAAGCAGCATGGACAAAGGCTGTGTTCATGGGCCTGGAAGCGAGGTATTAAAGGCCTCGCACACCAAAACAGTCGAGCTTTCACCAATCGAACCCCCGGATGGTGTGGTGGAAATCCCTAAGTCACTTGTTATGTGACGACTTCAACAAGAAAGAGCTAAAGAAAATTCCTCAAAATTGGTGTTGCCTACATGCATTAAGAAGAAACATTAGCATACCACATTCATTCATTCATACATACACATAAACATTCGCAAACAAACATCTACTTTCATAAAAACAAAAGCGCAACAAGTAAGGACCCAGCACGCAGTAGCTAAAGCCCTGTTCTTTTTTCCATAAATCCAAGATTTTGAAATTCTACAAAGACTATCCAAGAGTTTTGTTTAAAAGGAAAAAATAAGACCAAAAAGAAAAAAAGGAAGCTCCTAAGCATGCATCGCTTTTCGATCATCTCCACCCACCGGATCTCGGGGCTCCATGGTAGCAATCGTGAAATCCTCGAGACATAGACTCCCGTAGACGTCATCAGTTGGGCGATGTGCTAGAGAAGGCTGAGGGATACTGAAATAGCTGGGGTCCCAATCAGGAGTGAGTAGTGGCCCGGTACCTGACCCATCGAACAAGGTAGAGAAGTCAAGCTTGAGAGAATGGATGGAATCCTCGGCAGTAGCTTGCTCCTCCTCCCGAGCTCGGGCAGACTCGATGGTCTACCGCAGCAACTCCTGATGCTGTGCATCCAAACTCTACTATCGGGCATCCAAATCTCGATGAGTGGTGTCTAAGCCCTGGTAGAGAGAATCCAGATCCCAATGGCTAATGTCCAATGCTTAGAAACGACCCTCAAGCTCCTAGTAGCGCTGCTCATAATCGATCCCCCTAGCCGCCAACGACTGCAACCTTCATAGCATACGAGAATCACAATCATATACATCAAGCATAAAATATTGTACATGCATTACAAATCAAACATAAACAGGTCAAGAGGGAAAGCGTACCCACGCAACTTTGTCTTGCGAGATCATCATGTCCCTCAGGGTAAGGGAATGCCGAGCCACTCACTCCATCTCCTCCCAAGCAAACTATAGAATGAACAAAAGAATATCAGACATCTTGAAACCGCTACGCTACATTTGAGAATAAGTCGTTTAGTTAAACACTTACACGAGTGGCGTTAGAAGGGTCAAAATACAGTGTATGGAGGCTCCAAGGAAGAGACGCCTCTCTCTCCGTTCCCGAGTAATCCATCAGATAGAAAGACGTGTCCAATGGGACCTTCAATTTCCCCTCAATGATGCCCGAAGAAGTAGAGCTTGGACCTCTAGCGGAGGCATTTAGGTCTGGAACCCGAGCCCTTTTCCTAGCGACTTGCTACATTAACAAATTACAATCAGAAATAAGATCAATGAAAAATGAAAACCTTTCAATATAGTACAACTCTCATACCTGATAACCTACACTGATACCGCTAACGCCCGCACCAAAACCTCCTACCCCTTGAATACCTGACCGCGCTTGGGTCAGAGGATGGAGCGGGATCAACATATCCTAAATGAACTCCTCGTAATCATCGCGTTAACCAGAGATCCGCAAACCATGCTCCTCGAAGAATAACTATATCTCCCCCGGGTTAGTGATCACCAAGTGCACCCAGAACAGTCTAATAGGAGGCAAGGAGGGATACGCCTCTCAGCCACTGGTTTATTCTGCCAGAACTAAATGCGCTCAACCAGGTACCACTTATGTGTCTTGGGACCTTCCAAGATGAAGCGGTTCCGGTCCACCTTCTTCTAAATCTCCTTCGCCATATTATAGCTCGGGATCCCCCTCTAAGGGTTGTGGTCAGCCTGAAATGCAATTAACTCAAATTAGGATGAGTTTCAGACAAAGGACGGATGTAGTTCTATTTACCCAAAACAAGAATCCTCACCTGGTCGAGTGTCAAATTGCAGAGGTACCCATAACAACTCCTAAGGTCTAATATCTCTCCCTCAAAAGCTAAAAAAATCCAAGTAATGCCAGGAGAGTCATCGGGGAGTGCTAGCAAACTACGAAGTAGGAAGGAAACCGTGAAAGAAAGCCCAGGCATGCACGATCAAAGATAAAAATAAATAGACTATGTAAACTAGAAAGAACCAATATGTACTAACAATAAATGAACAAACGGTACCTGAAAAACCATGGGGTAACATCGCAATACCCTCTAGTGAGCCCTCATAACCAAGTCAAGGGCAAAGTATGTCTGGGCCAATATCGCCTGAGGCTAGTTAAGGCCACTAACACCATCTAGATCAGCCAAAGGCTCAATCAACCCGTAGTTGATCTCGCTGTTCGAGACCAGGAAGAAAGTCACGCTCAGCAAAGTGATAAGGAAAGATCGAACATATAGTTGAATCCCCACAGTCGAAATAGACAGTCGACTAGTCCAATACTCAACCAGTGCATTGTAGCGCAACGCCTTGCCCCTCGGATCAACGCCAAATAAAACTATGATACGTCGATTGGCAGTTGAAGTCTCGATGAACCTCTCCATAAAAGCATCAAATTGGATCATAGTCCCAGTCCAAGGAAGACCGGTAATCGCCACAACATCGGATGGAGTAATGGTGACCTCCCCGATAGCAAGATGGAAAGTGAGGGAAATGTCACACCATATCTGCGCTAACGCAATCAACATCGCGTAGGGCAATAACATCGACCGTAATGACCGGGCTATGTCACTGAAGCCTGTGGCCTCCATGGCCTGGGCGAGCTCTGGCCGTGCGGAGGCGTGTCGCCACCAAGTCTGAATGGTAGTATACCCGCCTGTATGACGAAATACTGGAGGCAGTAAATAAAAGAGCAACGAAATATCAAGGAAACATGTTAACAAAAATTTAAAAAAATGAGATTTTTTTTTCTTTTTGGGACAAATCCAACAATGGAGACCCCAAGGGGCATCGCCCCAAACTCCAGCAATAAGGGACCTCGCCAGAGTTCTAGCGAGCCCCCTAGGGGGTTTCGGCCAGAACGTTGATAGATGTCTGCCGAAATTTTTTTCCCGGTGGACTTTCAGCTATTTTTATGGGAAAAATAAATTTTTAACCAAATTTTGTTCTTTTCTAAACTAAATTTCGCACATGGATCAAGTTTCGGTTCAATTTCCTAAAAGAAATAAAAATTAAAAAATCCAGAAAGTAAATGAAAAAAAGTGAGTTTTTAAGAAATACCTCGATCCGGGAAAGGTGAACCTGAACCGGGAAATATGGATCCAACACCTCTATGAGAGTGGTGGGAGTAAATCCTAGCATGGTGTCCCTTGCACTCAAACCATAAGCATCGTCGATGTCGACAAAGTAAATGTAGGCTGATCAGTAGACTGAGGACAAAGGCTGGACGTGAACCGGAGCTGCCTCATAGTGACCTTCGATAACATTTTTAGAGAGAAGGAAGAGAGAAAATATCTAGAGACAGTAAGAATGTAAAAATGAAAAGAGGAAGAGAGAAAGGGGGGTATTTATAAAGAAAATAAGCGGACCCCACCTATTTATGTTCTCCAATAAAAGTCTCCTAAACACGACGGAGCAATGCACGGGACATCCCCAATATTTTTTCCTAACTTACTAAATTTATTTTTTCCATCATGTTTTAATTTTTTATTGAAGGGGAAAAAATTTTTGCTTCGTATAAACTCAATCAAACAATTAAAACAAAACATATTTACCTCCTAATTCTCTTTAATTTGTCACAAGAAGTAATTCAACATTTTATCAAAATTACGTTTGGTTGCCTTTTAAAAGGAATCAAGCACCTCACCCTGGCAGTTTCGACGATATGGAAAATCGACCAGAGGTCAACTCACAAAGGGGTAGATAATTACTACAATCGAAGGAAGAAACGCTTGTCTGTCAAAATCACGCCAACGTAAGAAACGAACAAGTCACCCACACAGGACACCAATCGAGGATTTAGAGTTGCCAACCACATCAGTCAGGTATTTTCTCGATCCCTCCGCTCATTTCGGGTAATCATACTGCTATTTAATCAGCATCGATCACACGAGGGGCAGCTATGAGCACGGGATTTTGTATTAGCTAGCACATTCGATGATGTTGACTTTTTGGGATTTAATCCTTGAATCACACAATTTTTTTATTATCCAGAGATCTTCAAATGGGAGTGCTCCTCGTCTCTAATTTTATTTTTAAGGACTTAGAAAATTAGAATTTAGTAAAAATTAATTTAAAATATTTTTTATTAATTAAAATTAAAAATAAAATAAAAAAAATTGGAGAGGTCAATTTGGCGAGGCAACCTCGCCAGAGTTTTGGCGAGGGACCCCCTTGCAGGAATTTTTAATTTATCCCAATTTTTTCGGGATAAATTCCCCTATAAATATCGGGGATTTTTCAGTGTTCAGGATTGGTATTTTTTAGCAGAAAAATACAAACAAAAACACTTTGACATTTCACAATATTTTTTGAATTAAAAACACTTTTTGGTTCGAATTTTTTCAAACACCACAAAAATCTAAAGACGACGAGAAACGCTCCGAAGGATCAAGAGGGTATAACGAAGTGGATTCGCTCCATAAGGGTAAGCCTCTGAGTTCATAGAATTGCTTTATCTCATGCCTTTTTATGTTTTATTTTATTCCACATGTCGACTTTGGAATAATTTTGTTTTTTATTATTTTGTAAATAATAATGTTTGTTTCTTCTTTTCTATTTCTTTTAATTATCGAAGATTCCTGTTAGAATACCCCCACGAAGGGAATTTAAAAAATTATTCCCAGATAACAATCCTCACATTTTTTCCATGCGAGCATTTTCACTAATTAAAATGAGCAACCAATGTGTTAACAAAAATGAACCTTTTAATTCTAAATAAGAATTTTTAATAGTCGAATTTTCCGTTAGGCCACACGGGGCTCATCAAAATCAAATCAAACAAATATGCAAATGTTGTGTTATACCCTATGCTAACCTTTGTAGATGCAGGTAGATTAGGATTGGATGTATGTTTAAGATTTTATTTTTCCTTCGGGTATAGCAATTTTAATTATTATTTTTTGGGAAATGTAATTAATAGATTAGGCAAGCGGTTGCATCCCCCGAGGTTTTGTAATTTTAATCTTTACTTTTACGCAATTATTTATTGCTTTATGAATGGATTTATTGCTTTCCAAATATGTGTGAATCATACATTATAACTCGAAAACGACATAAGTACGAATATGCATAATTAAGAAACGCAGTTTTCTGTAGATGTAATATAATGTCATCCAATAAGAAGTAAGTAACTTATCCCGAACCCGAATCTCTGTGTCTTAGTAGGCCGTTCCTAAAAGATATAATCCAGGTGGCAACTTTACATTAAGAGAAGGTGGATTCGAGTTTGACTAATCTAAAAAATGTTTTTGCTTTCTCTTTCAAACTTGCCGGGACCCCAACCCAGTCATTTTATTTTCAACAAAAACACTCCGGTGGACCGCGCCTCTTATTCATGCACTCTCCGTGTCATCTGCTCACACACATGCTGGTCTGTCCACTTCATTGATATCTAGTCTCAATGAAACTATGACTAGGGATATTTAAACTATTCATAGTAACACATGTGTGTAGTTCTCACACCTCTCACTATGTCCTCGCACTTTCACGCTATAAAGTAGTCATGGACTTTGTCTTTTATCAATGCACATATATATTATAACACATATATATGATACCAGCGAGATACATAAATTAAATAATATCGATAAATAACAAAGATGCCTTTATTATTATTATTATGATTATTATTATTATTATTATTAATCTGAAATAGTTTGTACATTATAACTAATTAAGATATATTACCCTGATTGCCTCTAGGGCATACATCATGTCTAACAATCTCCCACTTGCACTAGAGCCAATTACCCATGTGCTTCATGCCATACTTGTTTTCATGTTGGTCATACTTAACTTGAGTCAATGGCTTCGTTAGCCCATCCGATAGATTCTGATCCATAGGGATGTATTCAAAGCTTATATCCTTTCTAGCTACTATCTCCTGAATGAGAGGGTATTTTCTAAGTACATGTTCGTTTCTCTGATGAGCTCGCAGTTCCTTTACCTGAGCAATAGCCCCATTGTTATTGCAATAGATCGCTATTGGAATGCTGGACATCACACCGAGATCACCAATAAATCCTTTAAGCTAGACAGCTTGTTTAGATACTTCTAAAGCAGCTATATACTCAGATTCAATGGTTGAATCAGCAATCGTATATCCTGTTTGAAACTTTTCCAAACAACTACCCCTCCATCTAACATAAACGCATACCCTGACTGGGATTTGTAATCATCTCTGTCAGATTGAAAACTCCAATTAGTATATGCCTTCATAGAGAGATCTCATTCTCCATTTACCAAAAACATATCCTTAGTCTTATGTAAGTACTTAAGGATAGTTTTAACGGCCATCTAGTGCTTCTCACATGGATCAGATTGAAATCTGCTCATGCCGCTCAATGCATGTGAGATGTCAAGCCGAGTGCATACCATGTCATACATGATAGATTCTATCATTGAAGCATAGGGTATTCCATTCATGAGTAGTCACTCCTTTTGTGTTCTCGGATACACAGATTTAGAAAGGTTAATCCCGTGAAACATTGGGAGATAACCCTTTCTTGACTGCTCAAGGTTAAATTAAGCCAAAAAATTATGTATGTATGTACTTTGAGAAAGACCTAGCAACCATCTAGATCTATTATGCTAGATCTTTAAACTTAGTATAAAGGCTGCTTCTCTAAGGTCTTTCATGGAGAACTTCTTTGACAACCATGACTTCATTGTCTGAAGAAAAGGAACTTCGTTTCCTATCAGTAATATGTCATCGACATATAGTACAAGGAAAATGATCGCACTCCCACTAGCCTTCTTATATACATAGGGCTCATTAGCATTTGACACAAAACTAATTTCTCGGATTGTCTTGTCAAACCTAATATTCCAACTCGTTGATGCTTACTTAAGTCCATAAATGGACCTTTGCAACTTGCATACCATTGAGCCATCCTAGGATATAAAACCTTCGGGTTGTGTCATATACACATCCCTATCCTAGTTCCCATTAAGGAACACTATTTTCACATCCATCTGCCAGATATCATAATCGTTATGAGTAGTGATGGTAAGAAATATTATGATAGACTTCAACATCGTTACTAGTGAAAAGGTTTCATCATAGTCAATGCCTTCTTTTTTACTGTAACCTTTTACAACTAGCTTTGCCTTATAGGTAATTTTACTACCGTCCATGTCAATTTTCTTCTTAAAAACCCACTTACATCCTATGGGCTTAATCCCACTTGGAGTATCAACTAAGCTCCAAACTTGGTTTTCGTACATGGAGTCCATCTCTAACTTCATGGCTATAAACCATTTGTCAAACTCTGAGCCTTCCTTTGGCTCTTTGTAAGTCTTAGGATCATCATCTTCCATGAGGAAGATATGTTTAACATTAGTGATGAGAAAACCGTATAGCTCGGGAGCGACTGGAGCCTGACCTAACCTACGCAATGTCGGTGTTATAATAGGCTATTCCATACTTACTTTTTCTTGTGTAACATATGTAGGAACAATCATTTGATTATTTGTTTGATGTTCTTGAGTGCCTAACTTAAGATTGCTCCCACTAGCTTTAGCAAGTATATGCTCCTTCTCGAGGAATAGAGCATTTCTAGAATCAAGTACCTTTTGTTCCTTGGGATCATAAAAGGTATAACCCATAGTGTCTTAGGGTAAACTACAAACAGACAGTTGTCAAACTTTACAACCAACTTATCTGAACTTATCCTCTTTACATAAGCAGGGCATTCCTAAACTCTCAGGAAAGAAAGAGCTGGTTTCTTACCATACCACATTTTGTATGGTTCTTGATCAACTAATTTCAAGGGCACTCTATATAGAATATAAACTAAGCTCTCAAGTGCATAACCCCAAAAGGTTCTGCTTGGCTCATCATGGAATGAACCATATCGAGTAAGGTTCTATTTCTCCTTTCTGACACTCCATTGTGTTAGGGTGTATAAGGAGGTGTCCACTGGGATAAAATACCATTATCCCTTAGATAATCCTGAAACTCTTGGATTAAGTATTCACTACCTCGATCAAAATGAAGGGCCTCGATACTTTTCCCAAGCTGTTTCTCTACTTCGGTTCTGAACTCTTTGAATTTCTCTAAACTTTTAGACTTGTGCCTCATTAGGTATATATAACCGTATAGCGAGTAATCGTCGATAAAAGTTATGAAGTAGATGAAACCCTCCTGTGTCTTAACACTCATTAGACCACATACATTGGAATGTATTATTTCTAAAGTACTGGTAGCATGCACCCTTTCTTTTGAAAGGTTTCTTAGTCATCTTTCCCTTTAAATAAGGTTCTCACGCCCCATAGGATTCCCATTCAATTGGGCCTAAGTCACCACATTTGTGTAACTTAGTTAAGCGAGTCTCATTTATATATCCTAGAAGATAATCAAGTATGAGGATTTCTCATTATCTATCTTCGATTTCTTAACAATGTTCATATTTAGAATTTCAGTTTTAGTATCTAGAACACAAATTCCCTCAATACATATTCCACAAGCATAAAGAACATTATCGCATCGAATTTGATAATTATTATTAGAAAATAAAATCTCAAATCCATCTGTTGCTAAATGTGTAACAGAAATAATATTCTTAGTGACAGCGGGAATATAATAGCAATTGTCCAAAACTAAAACTAGGTCACTAGGAAAACAAAGGCTATATATCCTTACAGCTATTGCAGCAACCTGTGCTCCATTTCCCTCTTTGTAAGCCTTCTACTATTCCGCAAGCCCTTCATAGAAGTACAAATATGAGGATGACAACCAGTATCCAATACCCATATAGACTCATAAAGAACTGTAGAGAAACTCTCTATCATGAACATACCTGAAGTAGATGCCTCACTTGGCTTCTTCTTCACTTGTTCAGAAATCTGAGCCTTTAACTCTCATTTAATTTTGACATTGTTCATGTGTCTTCTTTTAACCTTGAAAGCCCTAGATTTTCTAATCTTTCGATCCTCAACCAATTTGATTTTCAAGTTTATTTCTGAACTGAATATCATAATATTCCAACAAGTCTACCATCTTGAATAAATAACAGTAATCCTCGATGCCATAGAAATCTATTTTAAAACCTTCATACCTTTTCGATAGACCTTTCAACACAATCTGTTTTAAGGCCTCCTAATTTTAAGTAACTCCCATTTTCCTTAACTGTTCATAGTTTTCATAAACAGTCATGGCAAACTCAACTGTTGAGGTGTTAGCCCTAGGCTTGTAGATAGCATGAATTTATCAGGTTCATCCATCATCATAAGCTGCACGATTATAGACTCTAAGTCCATATCTTTGCATAGATCCTTATACATTGGAAGCATTGCATTGACCATGAAATTCTTTATGAAATCATAGTCCTTTTTGTGCTTCACGTACTCATCTATCTGATAAATGAAAGGATCTTCTTCGAGGAGTTCGGGATATGGATTATCCAGCATGTAATCCAGACCAAGGCTTTTCAAGAACCTAGTCACATTCTTGAACCACTCATGAAAATTGTCTCCTTTATAAACTTTGTTGCTAAATGGATGCTTATCAGTGTTAGTGTTCATATTCAACCTATATATAAGATAGAAATTGTTCAGACATTACTATATATACATGCATTTAATATAAGGTCATTAATTAAATACATGATTATTACTATTGTCATCAACATTCAAATAGCCCCTTTTATTTAAATTCTGGAAATTTGGTCCAACCAATTTTCCTTAGTAGGTAGATTCCAGAGCCATTCATCATATCTCCCGCTATAGCAGGTCAAACCACAGTGATACAATCATGGTCGGAACCCATCCATTTGCATCTCATGAAATTTCTAATCCATTTGAGATCTCTTTCTCGAGACGTGCTTACCCGATTATACGAATCCTCAAATACGTCTCTAATCTGGCATTGGCTCCACTAACATAGACAACTAACCCATTTTGGTTAAGGCATTAACCCCATCTAATCTCATGACCAAACACATGTTAAAGGAAAGCATGTTGTACATGTTCTTACATTCTTTCTATGTCTATAAGTTTTAATTTAACAACTTAAACCACGTTAGTAAAACCATATGCGAAATCCAATTCCCATACTAGAAATCAACTAAGTCATAAAAGTACCTTGGGTACAGTTAAACCTAATATTGATGGAGATTTCCAAGTAAGAGAGGCCCCCTTAAAGTGAATGAGCAGCCAAGTCCAATCCTTACCAAAATAACCACGGGCACTTCGATTCGTTGTACCATAGAAAATTATGATTTAAAAATTTCATTATTTTAATTGAGTGAAGTACGGGATGACCCTCAATTTAAAGCATTTACACGTGTGGTAAAACATTGTTAATTTATATGATAATCACCTATACTAAGTTTGAGCAAAACCTTAATCTAGTTATCACATCATTTTCTATAATAGGAATTGAAACCTAAGTCATGCATAACATACTTTAATCAATTCATAGAAAATATCAATTTCAACATATTATCATCAATCATGCATAGCATAAACCTGGCTCTGATGTCATTGCTGGTTAATTAAGACAATAATTGAACAAGAGAACTTGCAATGCGGAATTTCAAAACTTAAAATTAACCCTAAAGGATCTCCTAAGCATGCCATTATTGATATAATCTAAGTTGAAACGTTTCATAGATGCATATATGTTTATAAAACTTATTAAAAGAAACCTAACATCTAAGTAAAGAGCATTACCAGTTGATGCGTGTCTTTCTTTGGTGCGGTTTTCCTTCTAGGAAATTCGGCAGAACTTTGTTAGCACTAGCTTCCAATCTAAGATAACCTCTACGATTGATCCACATAGATCTTCACCGACCAAAACCTCCCATTGAGGAAGAACTAATTGGTAGACAGTAACTACTAAACCACTCAAAGACTAACCCGAAAATATTACTAAGAAGGCTCTCTTCAAAATAGAATAAGCTTTCAAAATAATTCTTGAGATGTTGGAGAAACTCGTGTAGGATCTCGCAAAAATCTCGCGAGTGTGTGGAAAAGGAGAAAGGGGACGGCTATATATAGGGAGAAGGGGAGCTACAAACTCTCTTATTTTCTAACTTGGGATAGTGAAAACCTTATCCCACAAGCGGGTCATCTACGCGAACCCCTAGGATCCACAACTGGTTGTGTTATGGCCGTACAAGGCAAGCCCTTGCGGGCTTGACTTATCCCGCAAACTAGGTCTTGTGGGCTGTCCCACAAGCCCAGCTTGTGGGTTGCTAGCGGTCCTGCTACCCGCTAGCACACGCTATCCTAGTGCCAGCGCACGCTAGTGGCTCGCGAGTAATTTTTGCTCGCGGAGCAGCTACATAGGCCCCACTTGCAAACACCCCGTATTCGCGGGGCCCACTCGCAATGGGAAAAATCCCATGCTACGCTTCGTGCAGTTTTCCCCCAAAATTCTCCTTCAATCATTTTAATCCTTTTAATTATTATTGGTCTAACCAATTAATAATTTATCAAACAATTTCAACGTCCTCAATATTCTCAGTATAGACATATTATATAAGTTCTTTACTTAGTCCGGTAAAGACCCAAAATGTATGACCTCATAGGATCCCGAAGCATAGAGCCGCTAGAGGTTAACCTAAACTTGGCTTCTCATCAGAGAACCTTTAGGCTCAGTTTTTCAGATCGATATGGAACCCAATAACTCTAGACAATCAAATGGACTTTCTAGTAAAGGCGTATGATAACCCGATACTCAAAACGTTACGTGCTTGTAACTTAATCCAGTTTTGCAATAGTAACCAATATAATACACTCCTTCCTTTGGGTTAAGTACCATCTAGTTTATTGAGCTTGGATTAAGTGTCAACTCATGTAATGGCCGTGACTATCCTGGAATTAGACTTGTTCATGAAGAACACCACTTGCCATAATGTATCAAGATTGACTAGAAACCTGTTCAATCAATCTTATACTCTGCTCAGAGGTTTATGAGTGTGTCTCTTCAACAAGAGGCCTTAAGGTACATCTCCCATTATATCACTATATCAGGAGCGATTGATCTCATCTTAACTACTTGGCTTATCAACGAGTGATCATCATTATACCCGTAATCACCCATATCATCCTGATCACCAGGGTATGAATAAGTATAAACCAAAGTATAGCAACTCATACTCAAAAGTAACCGGTATCTCAGGTTTGAGGATAATTGTACTACAATTGCAATAAGACATGACACCAATACATAGATATAGTCATTTCCGAGTGTCTGTCTTAAAGCGTTCTCTAATGTATTACCTGAATACATTCATGTGTTAACTCAAGGTACCACCTTCAGCTAGTAAGATTGTCTGCTTGGATCTAATCTAGGGAGTAAGCCTACACATGCTAGTTTGTCCGCTTCATTGATGTCCAGTCTCAATGAAACTATGACAAGGGATATTTAGACTATTCATAGTAGCACGTGTGTGAAGTTCTCACACCACATAGCTCCTACTATGTCCTCGCACTTTCACGCTATAAAGTAGTCTTGGACTTTGTTTTTATCAATGCACATATATATTATAACACATATATATGATACCAGCGAGATACATAAATTAATTAACATCGATAAATAACAAAGATGCCTTTATTATTATTAATAATAATATGAAACAGTTTGTACATTATAACTTATTAAGATATATCGCCTTAATTGCCTATAGGGTATACATCATGTCAAACACTAAAATGCGGTGAAACAGTCTAAATTTCATGGGTTGTAGCGTTGACATGCTAACAATAGTACTGTTGTTTTTCCCTTTGGGCTACATATGATATCATTACTTTTTGTTTTCAGTGCTAGATCATCTTCATATCCTGAAACTCATCAACTAGGAATTTTTGCTAAGGAACATGGGTTAAAAGCACGTAGTATTATAACAACATAATTTTAAAGACTCGACATAAATATATAAAAGTTAGGTGTTTATTTAATTTTATCTTATCATGATGAGTAACTTACTTAGCAGTATATGTTAGTAATTTTAACTAAGTCTTTAAGTCAGCAAGACTAGGTGATCTAATTTTAACTAAGCCAAATTAACTCTAGTTAAATTCTAACTATAATATTGATTTATAGATTTTTGTCCTACATGTTTTACATCATGAAAAATTTTAACTCAAAATTATTGAGGAATCCTTAAGTTGGGTTCATCACAAATAACCACCACCTTTACCTTCACCTCTAAGACCATTGTCATTTTCATCACCGCCATCGGTTCACCACTTATATCATCATTGCCACCACCAACTCTACAACACCTTTACTATGAATACCACCACCTCCTCCACTTATGTCACTACCAGCATTTCCACCACCATTTTATCATTGTTGATGCCACCACCTCATATCCACCATCACCTCATTCTCAAACTTCACTTCATTTACATCCACCATTATTTTCTCCATGCCACCTCCACTTTTGATACAATCATCGCTTTCTCCATTTCCACCACCACCACAACCATTTTATATTCGCATATCCTCACCACCAACATCACCACTTTCTCTAGTGATTTCACTATTGTCACCACTAGTGCCACCATCATTTTATCATTGTTGTTACCACAATCTATACACTCTCACTTCCTCCATAACCTTGACTATCTTCTCATGCCACAACCACCACCACTAGTATCACCATCATTTATAACTTCACTACCTTCTCCTCCCCATGACTACTATCACCTCCTCCAACATCATCTCATCCATTACCACAACCATCTCATAGTTTCCTTAATCATCATCACCATCATCACTACACCACCATTTCACTATTAGTGCAACAACCACCATCTCTACCTCTGTCGCCACCACTATTTTCTCAACTCTCATCACCTTCATGACCACCATATCCATCTTACTTTCCACTACCATTTCTGTCACCGCCTCCATATCCATCTTACTTCCCAATACCACCACTTTTATCGCCACCATCATCTCCATCTTACTTTCCACTACCACCACTTCTATCACCACAACCATTCTTCCACCAACTTCACTTCACTTGTATATATCTTAAAATAATTTTTTTAGTTTTTATTATAAAAACTAAAAAATTGAAAAATTTGAAAAAGGAAAATAAAATTGAAAAAATGAAAATAATAGTAATTTTTTACAATTAAACATGCCCAAAACTCTTTTCTTTTATTTCTTTACAAATTTTTTCTATAAAATATCAATGTACTTTCCATCTAATTTAATTTTGTTTAACAACTCAAAGCTATAAATTTTACAAAGATGGTGGTTTTGTATGCCCTTGTTTAAATGATAGTATTTTCATAGTAAGAATTGATACCAACTTAAAATTCTTTGTTTAGTTTCATGGTTATAATCATAGTATGATTTTTTCATAATTCCAAAAAAAATGAAATTAGAATAATGAATTTGGTGTATTTTCATGTTCTATAATATTCTCGATACAAATTTTGAAAAATCATACCCTAATATAAATCCAAACAAAAAATTAAAAAAATTCTATAACATAACATAACATAGCATTCCATAGAAAAAATGGCGTACCCTAACCCTAACCCAGCCTTCTCCAGGATCCCTGCCGGATTCCCTTCCTGCAATTATACCTCATCCCAGATCAACCCTAAGCCTCTATACCAGCCTGCCTCATCTCAACCACGTTATACCACAACCCCTCTCCAGCCACATATCCAAACTCCACCCTCTCCACCCTCTCATTAACTGAAACCAGCCTACCAACAATGCTCTTCCCTCCGATCATTCTCGATTCATCAGAATTAGTCTCAGTCGTCAAACGTTAACAATATACACTTCGTGAATTTCCCTGATTCTCACGATAAAGATGCAATGAGAATTATCTTCCTTAAATTCGATGTCATCAGACATGTTTATGTTGCTCACAAAAGGAATGCGAGAAACCAAAGCTTCGGCTTCCTTTCTTTGGAAGGCTCAATTCCCATGCACGAGGCTCTCTTTCATTTTAATGGCATCTCAATCGAAAAATTTAGGCTATGTGCTTTCAAATCGAAGTTTGATAGATGTGCAAGTTCTCACCATGACTTTGCACTAGACTCTCAGCCTCGGGTGATGGAAAAGCAGACAATAAAATGTACATTCATGGATTCACCGAGAGATGCTCGATCATATGCCGAGGTAGTTGCACCAAGTAACAAGCAGACTCATGTCGATTTATCATAGGCTATTAAAAAAGCGGAGTGGATTAGACTCTCTTGTTTCACTGAGGTAAGGAGCATTAACTTGATTCCTGATTTATTTAGGATAATTAGAGATAGGAATTTCACGGTAAATTTTATTGCACTGGTAAGCGGAAATCATGTCATGGTTGGTTTTTATTCTAAGGATGCTTTAGTGGGTTTTCTCGATGGAGATTGGCTCTCCTTACAAGACATACTTTTAAATGTTTAGCCGTACTCTTTGGATTTCATACCCTCCAAGCGCTTATGTTTTGTAAACTTTATTGGGCTACCACCTGCTATCATCAAGGAACCATTAATTCTGGAGGTGGCTACTATTATAGGTGACTTGGTTTCGACTGATAATAATTTTGCAAGACTAGATCGAATTGACATTGTCACTTGTGTAATGAGCATTCCTTTGACTTTAGAAGATCGTTGCATTGTCTTAAACATGGGTGAGGTGAGAATTTATGTTGAGGCTCATATAAGGAAGCTAACCACATGCAAGAATTGCTGGGACTATGTTTGGAGGTCACCTAGCTCCACCTCAATTTCTGAATTTGAGGATAGGTTTAACGACATTCAGTTGATAGGAACACCTACCTCTGCCCTGGTGTCAGTTGATAATACACTTATGTTGATAAACTTTGCTCATTTAGAGTATGCTATTGAAGCCTCGAAGTCGCTGGGAGCTACTATCCAGAAAGCAATGGTAGCGGCTATCTCGGATTCACTTACAGCAGGGATCTTGGAATCATTGGCAGGTGATATCGCGGCTGTTTGCAGAATTTCCTCCGATGTGGTCACTATCTCAGATTCACTATTATCCACTTCTAGCTCCTCAGGTCCTGACATCCCGAATATGAATCGTTTGATTATTAGATCACAAGCGGAAAGCCAAGCGAGACTCATCTCACTTGGTCTGATGGAGTCAAGCTAGGACTGTTTAAAGAGAGCTCAAAGGCATTGGTGTTGGAGGTGATTCATAATAGGATGGATTAAGGAGCAAGGTTTTTATTCAAGCTATTTTTATTTATTGATGTCATTATCATTTTTGAGTTGGAATTGTCATAGGGGTTTGTCGAACTGAATTAAGCAACAATTTATTCACTCATGTATCCATAAATTCAAGTTGCATTTCTTTGTTTTGATTGAGACTAAAGTAGAATCAAATTTGGATGGTACTTTTCGAAAGATATGGAGCCACAATGATTTTGATTTTGAATGTATTAGTTCACAAGGCTTGTCAGGGGGCATTACTTTATCTTGGAACCAAGCGTTATTATCCGGGGCTCTAATTGCATCTTCCATGCGTTAGATCATCTTGCATTTTACCTCGAACTCTTTAGATTGAATTGACGTTATCACTTGTGTAATGAGCATTCCTTTGACTTCAGAAGATCGTTGCATTGTCTTAAACATGGGTTAGGTGAGAATTTATGTTGAGGCTCATATAAGGCAGCTAACTACATGTAAGAATTGCTGGGACTATGTTTGGACGTCACCTAGCTCCACCTTAATTTCTGAATTTGAGGATAGGTTTAACGACATTCAGTTGATAGGAAAACCTACCTCTGCCCTGGTGTCAGCTGATAATCCACTTGTGTTGATAAACTTTGCTCATTTGGGGTATGCTATTGAAGCCTTGAAGTCTACTATCCAAAAAGCAATGGTAGCGGCTATCTTAGATTCACTTACAATAGGGATCTTGGAATCATTGGCAGGTGATAACGTGGCTGTTTATAGAATTTCCTCCGATGTGGTCACTGTCTCAGATTCACTATTGTCCACTTCTAGCTCCTCAGGTCCTGACATCCCAAATATGAATCGTTTAATTATTAGATCACAAGAAGAAAGGCCAAGTGAGACTCATCTCACTTGGTCTGATGGAGTCAAGTTAGGACTGTTTAAAGAGAGCTCAAAGGCATTGGTGTTGGAGGTGATTCATAACAGGATGGATTAAGGAGAAAGGTTTTTATTCAGGCTATTTTTATTTATTGATGTCATTATCATTTTAGAGTTGGAATTGTCATAGGGGTTTGTCGAACTGAATTAAGCAACAATTTATTCACTCATGTATCCATAAATTCAAGTTGCATTTCTTTGTTTTGATTGAGACTAAAGTAGAATCGAATTTGGATGGTACTTCTCGAAAGATATGGAGCCACAATGATTTTGATTTTCAATGTATTAGTTCACAAGGCTTGTCAGGGGGCATTACTTTATCTTGGAACCAAGCGTTATTATTCGGGGCTCTAATTACGTCTTCCACGCGTTAGATCGTCTTGCATTTTACCTCAAACTCTTTGGATATCCATGTTGTTGCATTATATGGGGCTACGGTTTGGAATGAGCGAGGTATAATGTGGCAAGAATTGAGTCCGATTATTAGTCAACTTGAAAATGTTCTTATTTGTGGCGATTATAATGAGGTAATACATGGTAATGAAAGATCTAACAGCTTGACTTCTCTATCTTTGTCGAGTTTTCATGATCTCATCAATGATTGTGATTTGCTTGATATTCTGCTTCAAGGTAGAGATTACACTTGGCATACTGTTAGGTCATATTCACGAATTGATAAAGTTTTAGTGTCTTGTTCGATTGCGGATCGTTGGTTGGAAATGTTAATTAAAACAGTGTATACTTCTTTATCGGACCACTTCCCCGATCTTATTTCAAAGTCATATGCACATAGCTTCGGGTCCAAGGCCATTTCGGTCCTTAAATTGTTGGCGGAATAGCAGCAATTTCCTTCTGTTTGTTCACGATAGATAGACAGCGATATGTATGACTAATGGTAATAGGGACTTTTCCTTTCTGTTACGGGCTTTAAGCAACGAAATTCGACAATGGGCTGCCTTGAATTTAGGTAATTTGCAGCAGTAAATTAATGTGTTGGAGCGATGGGTACTAAACCTGATGGACAGCAGCTCCTCTCAGTCACTAGGACAAGTTGAAGTAGCTGAACTCTCCCTCAAAAGTGAGCTTACCCAACGGAGATCACATTTGGAGAATATCAAACACTAATAATCGAGGGTGAAATGGACTCTTTTAGAGGATAACAACACAAGTTTCTTTCATAGAACCACTTCTGTTTGCTTTCGAAATAATCGGATTTCATCTCTTGAATTGAATAGATCCATTTATTTTGACATGGGGCTGATCTCCTTGACTATTAATGAGTTCTACACCGAACTCTTTTCAGCCCCCAGGCCTATCCCATTCTCTTTACCCAAGCTTGCATTTTCACGGGTTTTGGAGGCTCATACTCAGCTATTGACGGAGGTGTTTTGTGAGAAAGAAGTTTGGGACGCGATGTGTTCTTGCAATGAGAATAAATCTCCCAGCCCGGAAGGTTTTAATAATTTCTTTTAAAAGAGAGTAAGACCCTTTTTGAAAGCAGATTTCATGCAAATTCTCGGTCGCTTTCACGAGACATCATTTCTCCTTGTTTCGATTAAATCTTCGTACATAGTTCTTATTCCGAAAGTTCCAAGAAGTTGTGCCATCCAGAATTTTAGGCCTATAGCTTTGATTCATGGAGTCTACAAAGTGATTGCAAAGTTGTTATCATTTTGATTGAAAGTGGTGCTACCTTCCTTGATTTCTGGGAACCAGTTTGCTTTCATCAAAGATAGGAGTATTCATGAATGCTCCTTTTCAGCATCGGAAGTAATTCATTTGATTCACAAACAATGTCGTGCGTATTTTATCCTTAAATTAGACTTTCACAAGACCTTTGACAGCATCTCTTAAACTTATATCGATGTGGTTTTAAGGAAAATGGGATTTTGTCACAAATGGATTTCATGGTTTAGGGGTTGCAAAAACAACTCGACAACGTTTATCCTGCTCAATGGCAGCCCGTCAAAACCAATCAACATCCATCGAGGAGTCAAGCAAGGTGACCCGTTATCCCCATTCATTTTCGTCCTAGCAAATGAGGGGTTGAAGCGAGTTATTGATGCTAGTATTCGTGAGGGCCTTATTCTAGGGTTCAAAATCAAAGATGATTTACCAGACATTTCTTTGTTGCAATTCGTAGATGACATAATATGTTTTCTTCCGGCAGATGAGTCCATTATCCCAACTTTCATAACTATTTTCCATCATTTTGAGCTCATTTCAGGCCTATGAATCAACTATCATAAGAGCTCTCTTCTTGGTATTAATGTGGATGATGTCATCTTCCATTCGGCTGCTTCTAGGCTCGGGTGCAAGCTTGAAAAATTCCCGATTTCTTACCTAGGCACTTCTCTTTGTTTTAAACGTTTGAACATGGGAAATTGGGATGCTTTGTTAGCAAAATTTAAACAGTGCCTTGCATCGTGGAAGGGGAAATGTCTCTCTTATGTAGGTCAAGAGGTCTTGATTAAATCGGTACTCTCCTCACTCCCGATTTATTTATTATCTCTTTTCAAACTACCGGAAATGGTGAATAGGAAGCTTGTATGCATTATGAGGAATTTTTTATGGAGAGGTGACCATGTTAGTAAGGGTATTTGCAAAGTTAGTTGGGATGTTATAAACTTGCCAAAGCACCTTGGTGGATTATTCATTCGGGATTTTAGGCTCATGAATTGTAGCCTTTTGCTTAAATGGCTTTGGCGACTCCGAAACACGGAAGATAATTCCTTATGGGTGGTTTTTTGTGTGAAACTGTATGGATTCGCAACTTGGTGGGACTTGATTGATTTTGATGAATTGAAGCTTTCACCTATTTGGCTAAATGTTATCTCAAGTTGCTATCGAAACCAAAATTATTGGCATTTTTTCTCCACTACCTATCGGGTTCGGCTTGGGAATGGCAACTCTACTGATTTTTGGCGTGATTATTGAGCAATTGATCAATCACTAAAAGATATCTTTGAGGATCTTTGGGACTTAAGTGGAATGAAAACTATTTCGGTAAGTTTGGTATGTTCGAAATTATTTGAAAATGCGACTATTGGAAGACCGTTATGGGGTAGAAGGTTGCGTTTAGCCGAACGCCATCGTTGTCTTGAGTTAAAAAGACTGATTTTTCTAAATGTGCCGACGATTTTCCCTCCATCCCTTGCTGCCGTCTCTCTTGAGGAGCAAACTACATTGTCCTTCACCTCTTCTAGTGATTATTTTTTATGGAAAATTGGCCCCAATAAGGAATATTCGGCAGCTCATTCTGCTTTGGGCTGTATGACGCTATGGTTAGGCCGAATCAAAGTGACTCTTTTCGGCTGTTATGGAGTACTTCTTTGCTTCCTCGTATACGCTTCTTTGGTTGGCTTTTAATCCATGAAAGATTACCGACCCGTGAATTTCTTTTCCATAGAGGTTGAGCATTACTAAGTGACTCGATATGTTCGTTTTTCCCAATATCAGAGACAATTGATCACATGCTCCTATTTTGCCACGATAGTTGGACCACTTGGTGTTTGGAGATCTTTTCTCATTCCGAGTCTTAAGAGGGAGTTTGCAACCGCAGTTTGGTTTTGTATAGCTTGGAGTATTTGGAGGAGAAGGAACGAATTTGTCTTTAAAGGAACCCGAGGAAATGTAGACTTACTAGTAGCTAATATTCATCATTGTTGGTTATTTTTTAAGAACAGGAAGAAACATATTTCTTTTTCGACCTCGGATCTCTTAATTGATCCGACTACTTTTTGTATTTGAACTTTGTATTTTTGGGCGTTTCACATTTTGTGAAACGCTCTTTTTAATGAAAAGAGGGGTGAATGTTTTGTAGGCAAGCGAACGCATCAACCTAGTTAGGACGTTCCACTCCAATCTTTTTCTGATGGGACACAATGTTCCTCCGAAGGTTTTTCTAAAAAAAACATAGCATTCTATAACGTGTCGTACTTTAGTGAACTATTAACCAAATAAAGGCTATTGAAACCATTCTATTCGGGTAACATACATATTGGGTCGCCTAAACATTAACATACATATTACCATCGAGTATCCTCCTGTACTTTAAGCCTTACCCCAAGTCCATTTCTAAGAAAAAAACTCATCTTCTAGCAGCAGCTAGCAGTTGCATAAGATACAGCGAGATCTGGTTTGATGAGTGCACAAAGAAAGAGCTCGCCATATGTTTAATCATTGTATTTCCGTTAAACATTAGATCTATCAGATTCTTTCTCTTCCAAATTTGATTTCCCGGATTTCATCTGCCAAATTCTGCTTTATCTGCTAATTTCGAATGGTTGTCAAATTGTGATTATGGATTCACACCCTTCCCCATTGGGGAGATCATCGGTTGACTCTCCAGCCTCTACTTCACTCGCCAGTAACAGAATCACTTCTTCTTTGGCGAAATCAGTCTCCGATGCTGGCATCCAAAGTCTTTCCTCCATTCTAAACAACCCTCACGTCGGAAAATCTGGTGTCTATGGCTCCGATGGATCTTGGGTCGGATGGTGGCCCTCTTCTGCTGCCATTGCTCCGCCTGAGTTTGCTCCGTTGATCCCTAACAAGGCTGCATCAGACTTGTCAAGATCCGATTTCCAACCCTACTTGTCCTCCATTTCCGACTCCTACCACCGATTTGAGGATATTCAAAATCATTCAACCAAAGAGGAGAGTTTGAATTTGGAAAGCATTGGCGGCCAAGGTGAAGCACTTGTGGCTTGTTTGAGAGAGGTACCTGCACTGTATTTTAAGGAAGATTTTGCTTTGGAAGATGGACCTACTTTCCGCGCGGCTTGCCCTTTCTCTAATTTATCCGAGAACTTGGTTTTGCAAGAGAAGTTGTCGCAGTATTTGGACGTTGTTGAGTTGCATTTAGTGAAAGAGATTTCCCTGCGTTCCAATTCGTTTTTTGAGGCTCAGGGACAGTTGCAGGATCTTAATGGGAAGATTGTTGAAGGTTGCCATCAGATTCGTGAGTTGAAAGAAACTATTAGTCTTTTGGATAAGGATTTGGTGGAGTCTGCAAGAAATATTCAGGAATTAAACGCTACCAGAAGTAATTTGTTGATTCTGCAGCATAAGTTGAGGGTTATATTATATGTTAACCAAGCCCTTTCTGCTCTCAAATTGGTAAAACTTGTCTTAATCCTGTACCTATACAAGTTTTTTTTATATCAATTATACCATTTTCTTCTTGCCTCTTTTTGATTATGTGCTGTAAGCTAAGTGCTCATATTTCTGAATTTCGTCATCATCATTATGTCTTTATTGAACAAATAAAAATGAAATAGGGACTCAAAACGACCATGTATAGTTTAGGAAAGAAATGTTTGTATCAGTGTCGCACATTATCGTTATTCCATAATACACGATAAGATAAGTGGTTTTAGGCCTATGTTTTACATCAGGTAGAAGAAAATGTTCAATTTATTTGTGAAATTTGATGAATTTTGTTCTAAAAAGTAGATTAAAGAATGTGTTCCATCAGCGTGAATATTCTGTAGCACATATATTCTTTGTTGTTTTCCATATGATGTGAGCATCAGTCAAAAGTTTTTGTTATATAACTCATCCTTGATCTCGGAATAAGTGTAGCCTTGACTTTTCTTGCAGCTAGTAGCATCTGCAGATTGTGCTGGAGCATTGGATGTTACTGATGATTTACAACATATGTTGGTATGCCCTGGTTAATCTATTGAATTAGTATAGCGAGCTGATGCTTCTTAACCTTTTTTATGTTTCTGAAAGGTTAATGTGCATGTTGTTTTGATGTTTTATCTGAATACATTCCCCATATATACAACTTGTTTTTCAAATCTTTCTTTGTTCGTTAATGTTTCTCTAAAGTGTTAAGTTTTGTTATTAAGATTCCTTAAAAATTTATGAGACCCTAAACAAATGTTATCTTGATTTGGGATGCTGAAGCACTTATTTCAGTATATAGGATAACTCATTTTCTTAGTTTTGTCCCCCATATACTCATTAGAGATTCAAAATTATAACTCTTAACTCATATCATGCTGTAGTGTTAAACAATTAAATTTTAAAATTTTAAATGGTGTAGTGGAAGTGATATGATTTTACATTAATTTTGCATCTATTGATCTACTAGACTAGCATTGATAGCTTTGCACATGTGTAATTGATAGGAAAAGGAAAATGCTATTTTATATTGTCTCAACATGACATAAACTGAAAATGGCCTTATGATGCACGTTTGAGCTAACTTCATATTGCAAGTTTTGTTTATTTGAGAGGAATAACTTTATTTTAGGAATAACTAATTTTACACTAAAGGCTTCACATTAACTTGGTGTTTTTGTTGTTTATATTTACTCCCATGTTGCCCGAATTTCCAATTACCCTCTCAACTATATTAACTAGGTTCTTTTTGTCTAATATCTATGCGATAGAGCTGGCTTGACTATTCAGGTTGTTATAATACAAGTTGAAAAAAGAACCTTGGTTGTCAGTAACATATTGATTTCTAATTACTCGTGATTGATTAATCACTTTTTTATTTGTGAAAGGATGGAGATGAGCTGACTGGTCTGCATTGCTTTCGTCATCTTCGGGATGATGTAGCAACTTCAATAGACTCCATAAATAGGTACATGTACTTAACATAGTGTCTAGTGACAATCATTCGTTATTTTGCTGACTTAGCAACTGAGCCCATATATGTGGTTATATATGCTATTTGAATGCTGAGTTTCTTTTATTATGTTAATTTAATAATAATATGTTTTAACATATTGCAATATTCGACACGGGTGATTGTGACATTGCTTTGACCTACAAGTGTTTTACTTTTGTCAATTTAATATCACTCTTTAGTTGAACCACGTTTTGCTAGACATATGTGCAATTAAGTAACGACTATGTTCCACAATATTAGAACATGGGGAAACATCAAGCTTGTAAATAATAAAACCATAGATGCATATTTATAAGTTTGCTTTATATGTATATATATATATGTGTGTGAGTGTGTGTAAATAAAAAGTAAATTGTTTTGGTCCCAAGATTTGACCAAGTACCCTAGTAGGTCCTTTATTCCTTTCATTAATTTACCTCTTTTCTGTCAGTTCTACATGTTTACAACGTCTGGAGCTTGCTTTATTTGATAAAATGAATGCTTTAAGAAATACCTAGTGAGACCCTTATTTACCAAGTATAGATGCATGTTACCTATCTAATTTTTTTACAGGAGAAAATGTTATTTAGTTGGAGGAGAAAGGTCAAAATTTTATATATGAAATTTAATAATTAGGGTGTGAATGTTTCAAAATGCATGGACTACATTTTACTGAATAAAGCAGTTTTTTTTAGCTTAGAGATGTGTAAAATACTGTTGAAAGGGTGGTATTATTGTGCGGAATCAAAGTGCAGTGATTTTGAAATTAAAATATGAGGACCTACTAGTGTATTTGGTTAAAATTAGGGTGAGAAGAAGGTTTCCTTCTCATTTTCTAAGCTTGAATCAGGGATTCAATTATGTGATGGGAACCTGATAAAGATTAAGAGATCAAATTTTTTCTTAATATGGAAACACAATTTTTTTAAGGGTCGAGTTCTTAAATTATAGAACATTACTTTCCAATTTTCTTAGATGCAAAAATATGTCGAGACCAATATGTTTGTTTTGTAGAAGTTTTTGAGAATTGAGAGTCAGTTTCCCAAATGTTTGAGCTCTACAGAACTGAATCTTGAATGCAATATAGGGTAATGGTGCTTAGTTTGTATCCCATACATCAATTAAGCTGGAACACATTGTAGAACTTAACAAAAAATGAGGTGAATGCCTTTTGTTTGTCTGTATACCAATTGACAAATTTATTATTTTATTTCTTACAGTATTCTCTCAGCAGAATTTATGCGTGCTGCAATACATGATACTGGGGATTCAGATTTGGTTATTTTAACAAGAGCAAAAGCAAAGGCTTCCATGTCCTCTAATGGAAGCTATGATGAAGTAAGCTAACCTTCCTGTCTACTTTCCAGCATTTTGACTAAATCCTTGATTTGCTACCTTGTTCTGTATGTATCAGTAGTTTAATTTTGTCCAGTGGGGTGTGAGAGAGGAAGTGTGCTTTTTGCTACAAGCTCACATTTTCTATGGCAATTTGCACTATTTAACTACGTAATTATTATAAGATTTTTGCTGGGTATGTCTTGTTTAGCTTATCCGTCTCAATGGATGATATATAATTGGATACTGTAACATCTTGTGTAGTAAATTTTACTGGATTAGTCAGTTTACAATTTTTGATGTCTCATGTTAGAATGTTTATGCATCTTAAGAGTCAGTGAGCAATATGACATTTTAATGTTTCATGGAAGACTTATAGTCTGCATGACCTATATTTATCATGTTGTTATTAAGAAATGAAAAGGTTGGCAAAAAATAATCTGCTACTGATTTTTAATCATTTATTTATGTCCCTTGACTCCTACAACACATCCCACTTGTTTCGAGGGCTGGACATGCTTTTGATTGAACCGTAGGGATGCAATTGTGATTTGAATTTTTTTGATTGCTGATTCAGGGTAGTTAGGGATTAAATATATAATACATTACTATATTAGTTAATAAGGTAAAATAACAACAATCTCAAATTCACGTGCTACTACTATCAGTAGTACTTAATTATTCAAGTATACAATTAAATTTTATTTAAAATCAAATTAAGATAATCCATTATTATCAACTGATTCAAAGGAAGAAAGGAGTATCTGCATTTTATCCTTGCACTTTTGGTTGGAATTGGAACTACGTGATTTGTTTTAGCCCTTCTTCTCATGCTTGGGTAATCAATCACCTACAATATATCATCTGAAGAAAAAGTATAACACGCTCTACAGCCGTTACAGTTTTGAGCGTAGTCAGTTTAGAAGGCCATACTCCAACCCTATATCAAATACCTTATGTGGGTTGACTTAATCTGTATTTTTTTTTATTTTTCATCTCTGTTCTTTATATGATATACTGATGGTTGCTTCTTTTGTTCTCAAGAAAAACTATTTTTGCTCTCTCTACTTCTGCTTTACAATCTCTGGTTTTGCAATTTTCATAACTTACCATGAAACAGGTTGAATTGGATGGAGAAGACACCTCTAGATTCCATGATCATCTCTTGCCTCTCATTGTTGGGTTGCTCAGAACAGTACGTATAATGTTTCGTGGACCCTTATCCTTGCAATGTGTAGTTGTTTTTTGTTGTTTATATCATTTCATTTGAAGATATAATTTTATTTGTTCGGGGGGGGGGGGGGGGGGACTTGAGTTTGCCTTACTACCTATCCTTATCTTGAGCTTTTTAGTTATTAAGTTTCTGCACAGTGATGGTTCCTGCCATGTTTTTGTAATTATTGCTTGATTTTTAAGGTTTGAATTTACTGGCATTGCTTGAGTTTTGGTTCTTTGATGGAACTTATTGTGAGTTACTAGCAAATTTGCTTTTCTAGTCAGTTGTTCTCATAAGTATATTTGGTAGATCAACAAAAGACTAACTAAACACAACCATTAAGTATTTTGTATAATGCAGGCTTAATATAGAATATCTTTCCTGTTGACCATGTCTTTGTGCAGTCTACATTCTTTCATGTCTATAATTATAAATGGGTAGCACAGGAGTGGCTTCAATACTATATGCTATATTTCCTTAATACTTGATAAATCTTTTTTCAGGCTAAGCTCCCTTCTGTTTTGAGGATATATCGTGATACACTTACGGCTGACATGAAAACTGCTATAAAAAATGCAGTTGCAGAACTGCTTCCCATCCTTTTGGGACGGCCTCTGGAGTCAGATTTCACTTCTGGAGAACGTTTGATAGATGCAGATGGTATGTTCATAATGCAATATGCAAGTGTTTTAAGATGGTTAATTTGTTTTGATTTTTTTAGATAAAACTCTGCTACAATTGAATGATTTAGTTTATGCCTCTGATTCATTTCTTCTAATCTTCTAATTCGGTGGCTGATTTAGGCGGCGGAGTATCCCTTGCTAGCAAGTTAAGAAGCTTATCATCTGAAAGTTTTGTTCAACTTTTAGGGGCCTTATTCAGAATCATACGGGTAATGTGTAAATTGCTAGTATTCTCCTGACCTGAGTCTGAGGTTTAAACAGTTAAGCCCCTACAAATATTTTTAAAATTCCATAAATCTCATACTCAGAGTCCTAATCATAATCTAGAATTTCTGCATAAGTACCTATCAAGTAAGATGTAATATGATTTATTTTCTTTTAGTGAATGCAGGCACACTTAGTACGGGCTGCTGAAGTGAAAAAGGCAATTGAGTGGATTATGTGCAACCTGGATGGACACTATGCTGCTGATTCAGTTGCTGCTGCAATTGCAGTTGGTGCTGTTGCAGCTGAGACTGCCCAAGAGAATGATGGACAGGGTGCTTCAGTTCCCCCAGTTTTCCCTCAAAAAAGTTCTTTCAGGATTCCTTCACCACAGGGGAAAACAAATGATGCTTCAAGTCTTTCAAACATGACAAGAAATTTCAGGTATACAGCTCCTTCTGGGTTGGTGAATGTTGCTGACATCTTAATTTATTGGAACTGTATGCTATGTCAATTACGTAATAGCTAATTGTTATTCTTTGGATGAATCTTTTGAAATATTGTTTTCATTTGTTGAGGGCTTTTTGGGATGCTTTGATTGATATCTCTTCCCTATAAGTTGTAGCTATTGTTGAATGGTAGTA
This sequence comes from Euphorbia schlechtendalii, assembly GCA_949673415.1. Classification (NCBI taxonomy): domain Eukaryota; kingdom Viridiplantae; phylum Streptophyta; class Magnoliopsida; order Malpighiales; family Euphorbiaceae; genus Euphorbia; species Euphorbia schlechtendalii. Next base: position 43,342 of record CATIWQ010478388.1, on the reverse strand, counting down.
TCTTTGAAGTTTTGGTTAAATAAGAATTCTGTTGTGGGAAAAGAAATTATCAACCTGAGTTTGAAAGTTCTATATAGTAAAACTGAAACTTTGAGAACAGGGGTAATCGTTTTACAGGGTATTATATCTCCTTAGATAGTCTAGCAGATATGACGGGCTTTACGAGACTGGATTTGCCTTTTGCACCACTAAAGATTCTGCCAATTTCTATAAAAAAAATCTGCACATAGGAGTAATCAGGTAGTTACCTAGGACGGGGAGCTTTATATTGTGCTCATAGGAGTACTAGTGAATGATTTGGTACTCCCACGACTGAAGGGACTATACTTACTGAAGATTGGAGAATTCCAGATAATAATCCACATGCTATTACTTATAAGTTTATTATGAATGTTTGGATTAGCAAAATGATGTTTTCTTCAGTCTTATATCTTCTAATAAAAGTTTCACCTATGCAATTTATCGTGTCATAGGTTATTTTTCCTTTGTTTCGGTGTTTCTTTCGACACAGTTTTCTGCAACCTTTGATTCATTTTTGGTCTTGTTGAATGGAGCCATGTGTTTTGTAGCTTGTAATTTCTCTCCTAAACGTGTCATAGTTTGCCATGATGCCAATATTTTGAGTGATCTGTATCCTCTAAATCTTGTGCACCTGCTTTCAGCGGTTCGAAATCTTTGTTGACAAATTAAATTTGCTATATACTAAACCTGTTTGTTTCATGAGACATTTTCCATTTTTCTGTTGCTGTACACAAAACTAAGTTTTGGTTGAAGAGTGTAAATGATCCTTACTAAGTGCGTACTTGTATTGATTCATGTTCCATGTTCAAATAAGACATTTTCCTTGTTGCACCAATTCATAAGCTTTCATGACATTGCTAATATAAGAATTGATCCGAGATGCTACTTTACAAATATTAAACAGTGTAGCATTATAAATCACCTCGAAGAATTTGGTGCTTCTTGGACCCCGTGCTGCTCGTAAGAACTGAGAAAACCTTTATCAATCAAGATCCAGAGTGTTGCGACCTATAAATCTACTGCACATGTTACGCTGATTGTAAGAAACATCAAACTGCTTCATATCGGTCTATTAAAATAGTTATAGTAGAGTAAATGATAGAAATACATTAGTCCTTGTACTACTTTACCATACTAGGGAGATCATTTTCAATCTGTCTTTTCCATCTCTAGCTGTCTAAAACACTCGCATACATTCAGTTATTCTCTTAATAGTTTATCTAATTTTCTTTCTTCTGGATCATAGATTCAGTCCAGAGCGTGGTATATAAATTTTCTGCTTGGTTTGAATATAATTTTGAATGGTAGAACCTGATCTTGTTTAAATTTATGTTCCACATGGTACCAATTTTTATTATCCCTCTTCTAAGATATGACTCCCATTTTGATACTTAATGCTGATGTTGATTAGATCATAATTAACTTTTCTTGGATCAAATTGAAATGCCTTTTTAGCCCTTTTTTTAGCCACACCAGCTGCTTGAGTGGGATTTGATGATTGAAATCAACCCTATTTTGAAACATGTCAAGAGTTCTTTGAACCAACTGTTTGGACTCTTCTCCCCATTTATCTTAAAAAGTTTAATATACTCATGTTCAAATTTTGTGGTAGGGCTGACGTTTTACGAGAGAATGCGGAAGCTGTCTTTGCTGCTTGTGATGCTGCCCATGGAAGATGGGCAAAGCTTCTAGGGGTACGTGCAACCCTTCATCCAAAGCTTAGACTGCAGGAGTTTTTGAGCATATACAACATTACTCAAGAGTTTATTACTGCCACTGAGAAGGTATTGTTAACTAACTCACTTTAATAAATAAATGGTAGGATTTCTGTTTAATGTTGTCTCTGCTAAATATATATTTCTGACTTCAACAGATAGGTGGAAGGTTGGGATATAGTATTCGTGGAACACTACAGTCACAGGCCAAGTCCTTTGTTGAATTCCAGCATGAAATGCGAGTTAGTTTTGAACTTATTTCTCTCTCGCACACAAACACACGCACGCACATGCTAACTCTCTATTGGCTTTCTGTAGATGACAAAAATTAAGGCAGTACTTGATCAAGAGACATGGGTGGAAGTCGACGTCCCTGATGAATTTCAGGTTATTGTTAATTCATTATCTTGTGAGAGAATGATATCTGGGGATGTGGGTGGTGGTCAAGCTAACAAGATTAACAAGTATGGGGAAGTAGTCACAAGTAATGAGGGCTCAGTAGTTGTTGACCCTGAAGCACAGAATGCTGCTGAGAAGGTTGAGAGGGTGGACTCTGGTGATATATTTTTGCAAAATGCCGTGAAATCTGCTTCTCTAGCTGAAGCAACAGAAGACTGTAAAGGCAATGTTGAAATTTCATCAGCTAAAGCTAATACAAAGAAGCATGGAAAACCTCTCTCTCAAACACTCATATGCGGAGGTGTTGGTTATCACATGGTGAACTGGTTTGTTATTTTCTATTAATCCCATTTTTCTAGCATTTTTTACAGACTGATATTGCTTTGGTTTTAACTTTAATCCCATTAATTCCTTAAGCATCTGCTATTTTAGAATATTGTATGGTTTCTAATCATAATTTTTCAATGTTTGATATGATAGTTGTGATACATGCAAACTTTTTTAATATTTCTGATTCCAGTTTTCTTACTGTTTCTCCCTTTTTTTCCAGTGGCTTAATGTTGTTGAAGATGTTGTCAGAATACATTGATATGAATTATTCTTTGCTAGCACTGTCATCGGAAGTTGTTCATCGTGTTGTTGAGCTGTTAAAATTCTTCAACACAAGGACTTGCCAACTTGTTCTTGGTGCTGGTGCAATGCAGGTAAAAGAACTTGATTCTCTGCTATCCATTTGTTACTTCGATGCTAATGTACTGAAGATGATAAAGGTTTAGATTTGAAACTGGTATCTTTAAGAAGCAAATATTTATGATCCATATCTGTAGTTGTCGTCATAGCTTGTCTTTCTGATTTTGGATTTATGGCATATTGCAGGTGTCTGGTTTGAAGTCTATTACGTCTAAACACTTGGCCCTTGCAAGTCAAGTCATTAGTTTCACATATGCTATTATTCCTGGTAAGTTGATATGCTGAGGTAGTGTTGGCTGATGTAATTATGATCAGGTCTTATTTCTAAGCAGAATAGGAATATGAAAGATTTCAAACTAATAATTGAAACAATTGATGCAACAATTACCCATCCAGTATGTGTAATCAGTTTGTATTATTCATTTTTGTTTGATCTCTTCTGTTGTACCGAAAGATGGAGGCAAACATGTAGTCGACATCTTACTTGTCACTGCATGTATTTTTCGTGCCTTCCTTTGTAAAGGGGTTAAACTTGGCCTATCATGCCTTAGGGTTTCCATTCCAAATGATTGAACTGCTATTGTTGTTATGTTTCTTAATGAGGCAAGGGTATTTACATGGACATGTAGGTATTAACAACATATCTGTGATCCTTGCTCATGGAAAGTTTAGCCCATGCGAAACATGTGGATTACCTTTCTGATGGATCCTTCCATTCATATTTTGTATGAACTGTCATTATTTTCTATTGTTATTAATATGTTTTAATTTCTGCTTTTTGAGTTAAATACATTCATCTTTTTGTTTGATAGGTTTCTTGCGTGGTTAGAATATTCCTTGACTTTTCACACCCAATACTAGTTTTTTGGATTTTACGATGAATGTTAGATTTGGAATTGATTCCGAAACCTTCCCGAATAAGTAACCTTTATGCTTTCTGTTTGGGCTAAGAAATCAGGCATGTTCTTTTCCTTAAAGTACCAGACACAAGGAAGCTATTACTGCTCTCTGAGTTTGATCGTGTAGCGCAGGTGATTTTTCTAATCCTAGGTGTCTATATATGTTTATTGTTTCTATCATAATACCATTCATAATTCTGCATGTATTTGCGTTTTTCTGACAGCAAGCGTATCAAAGTTTGAAGTACTTTAACTTAAAAAGATATTATAAGTGCATGTTATGTTCATTTGAAGATGCTTGGACATTTCTGCTCTTACTACTGGAGGGCATACATTTATTGGTGGAAATGTTACATTAATTTTAGGACGATGTATTCAATTACAATGTGTACCAGTATAGCAATATTATAATTTCACGTAGTTCCTTGGTTTAAAAGTAAATCTTTTTTTTGGTACCAGACTGGATTTCATTGATGATTTTTTCATTGTTCATGATCCCACTTAGGCACTTATAAAAATGCTTATATTCCTAGGTAGTTTTTCATTTCACTTGTGCTCGACATGTGTTTGTTGTTTATGATCTCTGTTCATAAAATGTTAATATTTTTTAATTTCCTTTAGTCAAGATATTTGAGATTCTACTCGTATGTTTGTATGAACAAATTGTATTTAGGATTACAAGGTCCATCGGGATGAAATACATACAAAGCTGGTTCAGATAATGAGAGAAAGACTGCTGGTTCACTTACGTGGGTTGCCTCAGATTGTTGAGAACTGGAATAGAACTGATGATGCTAACTCACAGCCTAGTCAATTTGCCCGTTCTCTTACGAAGGTAATTACTGCCAGATTATGTCAAAGCTTTACTATGTTTGCATTTCTTTTTGAGGTTGTGAGTTGTGCTGTAACTTTTGAGTGTGTGCATGATAAAGCGAGTAAACAGAAAATCTCATAACAAGCAACTTTAAGTACAAGAAGTGCTTGTTGTAAATTATTGGAATTTAACATAGATTTTTTAAGATCTTTCTATGGTCTCCACTACATCTGTGCTTATAATATAATCTTAGCATTATTTGGTTGATGTGTTATTGGAGGGACAGAAATCGTGAGAGTTAAACATATAATTTTGAACTATTCTTCTATGAGGTGTTACTCTGCTGCAAGTCCTGTTCAAATAGTTTGGTGTGACACTGTGGGGAATGCAGTGCTATCGTCTAAATCTTATGGAACATTAAAGATTTGTTGCAAAACTATTTTCATATTTAGATATGTTGCACAATAGCAATATATATCCTCAGTTTTGTTCCACAACCCTGAATTTAAGACCTCATAGTATTTCAATTATTCATTGGCCACGCTTGCATCATTAGCAGCTTGGAACGAAGGCTGGTGCTGCTTGTTAAAAAATCTTGGACAAAACAGAGTTCTTAGGAATAAAAAATCCATGTCACCTTCACTGTTTTGTCTAGGTTTTGGTAATTGTTTCGCAGATTTCAGTGCTATATGTCCGCATTACAGTGCTCACTTGTTTTTTTCATTCTCAGGAGGTTGGGTACCTTCAACGCGTCTTGTCACGAACTTTACACGAGGAAGATGTACAAGTAATTTTTAGGTGAGAGTTGCTTTTATCATAAGGGAAATGCATTGTCACTATACACTCATATATACCCATTTTATGCAATTGTATGTGTTAATGTCAAATGTTTTATCATTGTCATCAACATTTTGGAGAGGATTTTAGATAATATAAGAACTTAAATAATGGATTTAAATGCAAAGGGGATTTATGTAGCATGCTTGTTTTGATGTCATTAGTGAGTTATTCTCAATAAAATGAATGACATGATGTGTTTTATTAATATAATTTCGAGTAATTTTGAAGTTGCTTGAAAGTAGTCAGATTCTTCAAAGTGCAAAAAAATTAGGTTTTGCATGATTACATGACCATGATATTTGTTTGCGATGTTATACATAATAGGTTTCAATTTTCATTCCAATGAAGAAGTTATGGTTCTAACAGTTTCAGTATCTATATTTAAATGCTCTTGAATGAAGGCAGGCTGGTTGGTGTTGGTAGTTGATCTTGTGTAAAGTTTTACCGTTTCGAGCAAGCTAGCTTAGAATCTCTTAGACACTAACATTTCCCGTTTCCGTCTTGGGATTCTGAACTCACATTGTATATGGTGTTGTCCGGTTTCTGTTTCCATTTTGCCATTTCTGTATTACCAAGGTTTCGATTATATCATGAGTTATTTGGCACTAGCAGACTTCTTTCATGGAATTCTTCAAAAAAGTAGCATTGTTTAGTGCTTCCATGATCAATTGTTTCATTTCATTTTACATATGATGCTTTAGGAATTCTAAGTATTCTTTAGAAGTATCAGTTCAGGAGAAATAATCAGTTTAAGTGGAGAGTTTCACTTGCTAGATCTACAATTTCAACTTGAAATAAAGGGTGTTCCTATGCTGCAAATGGCCTCCTTTCTTGATTCATGAGTTGGCTAGGTTCTTAGCATAAGCCTTTCATTTAATTGAGAAATGAGCAAATTTTTTGCGATTTGGGTATTTGGATATGGGTGACTGATAGGATGTCCTTGCAATGACATCTTGCCTTTTAGAGCAGGTTTGAAAGGTTACAAACACAATTTGATTTTGGTTTGCCTAAAAAAGTGCAACCTTTTTTTTATTGAGTAGGACTGTCTTTAGTAAGGATCCTGGGACTCGAACCCAAACCATAACTTGGTGCTTAAAGATTACAAACATTTATGATGGGGGATTTATCTATTTTTTAAGTATATATAGCTTGCGATAGGTTGCTAGACAATCCTCTCTGTGTTCCCTTCAATTTACCCATTTCTGAGCTTTGTGAAGTAACTCTTAATGATAAGTAATTAATCCTTTCTTATGCAGAAGTTATTTCCTTTTGGTTCGCATTCATTTGTATGATTGGAATGAATGGTTATTGTTTGCTTCTCCTTTCATCTCATGAAAATGAATTTTATGGTTTTCTTTGTGCAGGCATGTGGTCATAATTTTTCATTCACAACTTTCAGAATCATTTTCACGGTTAGAGATTAATACTCCGCAGGCAAAGGATAGGTTCTGTTATTCAAACTGGAAATACGGATATTGTATTGCATATATTATTTTAAGCTTTGAGTGATTTCCTCTCCTTATTCCATATTCCAGGCTGTATCTGGATGTCAAACATATTCTTGGATGCATTAGATCACTACCTACTGGTAATCTGGGTGAATCTATGACCCCTAACTGGGGCCAACTCGACGAATTTTTGGTACAAAAGTTTGGAGCTGAAGCTGGTTAAAAATTGCGAGTTCGTATTTTTTTCTAGATGAAGACTGCTACAATTACAAGACTTTCAGAAAACAGTATAGAAGATCTCAGAACCTGTTTTCAGCCTTTACACTTAACTTGTAGAATAAACTGAGGTAACAAGCTTTAACTTGCTCATCTATCATTTGATATCCATTTTGTTATTCGCTGAATGATTTCTTTTTTTGCTGATAAACGATATGTTATGCTTATATTTTCTCTCACCATGTTTTTTACTTTCATCTTCTAAAGTACATGTAAGCTCTTAGAAGAATGATGTTGACCTAATTTTACTTGCACTGCATTGTTTGTGCATCTGTTTTCCTGTCTCTAGTGTGAATAGTTGGTTGGCTCCTTTGGAATTGCCAACTTACATGTCCAATCCGATTCTTCATTGGCATCTGTGTATTCTTTCTTTGGTTAGTCAAATAAGATCATATTAGCATTTTGAAATAATCAAGGGAAAATCTCATGAGATGACCTATTTTTGAATCTCGGTTTAATTCCTGCCCAATAACTGAAAAATATTGTCGGACTTCTCTGATTGATTTAAAATGGTTTCTAAGTTGAAGCTGTTTACGATGTATTGCCGATTTTGTTTGTTACTAATATATCTTATTAGGCGGTTTGTCATTTCCACATGGTGCCTTATCTTTTATTCTTTCTTTCTTTTTTTCTTAAAGTTTATATTTTTTTTTTTGCGAGTAACCAATACATAAGTGGTAGTTGTAAACTCTAGCATCTAGGTAGTTTGTATAACAATTTCTTGGCATGCTGCTTGCTTATGTTGCAGGGATACTGACACAAAAATCATCAATATAGGACACCATATTTAGGGGGTACATCTAAATACTAAATTGAAATAAAAATAGATTTTATGCTAAACATAAAATAGAAAACCAACAATTAAAATAAATGTTGTTGAAAATAAGAATTTGAATCATGTTTATTATATAGAAGTTAGAGTTGGAAAGAGTTCGCCAAGAACCCAATATAGGATAGTACTTATTGAAATAAAAATAGATACACATAAATACTAAATTGAAAAAAAAATAGATTTTATGCTAAACATAAAATAGAAAACCAACAATTAAAAATAAATGTTGTTGAAAATAAGAATTTGAATCATGTTTATTATATAGAAGTTAGAGTTGGAAAGAATTCGCCAAGAACCCAATATGGGATAGTACTTATTTATTTTTTTAAATTCAAAGTATGAGAAAAAACATGTGATAGTGATACACTTGAGAAACTAGGCCACTTAGGCTTGAGTATCGAAAACATTGACCTTCTGAGGTGTCTTTGTTTTGTAATGTGAAAATATCTTTAATTTGCTTGTCAAATGAAGGGCTAATGTGTGTTTTTGGTTGGAAAACTCGCATAGTATTTTTCTTTTGCTATTATTCTTTTAAAAGTGAGCATATTGCTTCGATAGTGTGGTTCTTTTTCTATTTAAGCTCCTGTTATTTAAAATTCGACACAGTTAGTCCTAGATTAATCATCAATACACACTTAAAGCCTGTAGTTAATTGGACAGCTGGTTTTGAACATCCAAAACTTGGTTAAAAGCATGAATCATTTCATTTCTGTGTGATACGGTTTATAAAAAATGTAAAATTATAATTTGGAATAGCAAATTTGATCCATAAACAACGGGTCTCACCTTTTTAATTGAGGTTTTATGTTCATAACCAGTGCTGAATGTGTATAGTATACTTGTCCTTGTATTTTTATTTTGAAATATTTTCCCTTGTCTTGTACATACTGGTTTTGCCCTCTGCTTATATGATTTTGAAAGATAGAGTTGGTCAACTGTGCTGAAAACGTTTATACTCTGGGTAACAATATAGTAATTGTTAAATTTGAAAATATTAGATTAGTATTGATAATGTACACAATCAATGTGTGCAGGTGTTATGAATGTTTTTATGCAGGCGGGCAGATTACTGAAGCAGAGTTCTTAGTAGTTGCTATAGATTCTGTAATTTTGAATTAGTCGGTGTTAGTAACAATTTTGTTTGTTTTTGTTTCTTTTCTATGCATATTGATTACATATTTGTCTTGTAATATAACCATTGTCCAGTGAGATTTTTATTCATTAATTTGATTCATCTCTCTTTGAAACTAAACTGTTCTCTTATGATTATCAATTATTATCCAGTGGTATAATAGTACCACTCTACTATAGACTTTTTACATGTTGGAGTTGTATTGCTAAAGTAACTATTTCGGTTCTGTTAATTTTGAGATTGTTCTCTAGGTCCTTATTTTTAGGGTAAATTTAAAAAAAAGTACCTTTTGGTTTCAAAGTCACTTTCGGTTTGTGGTTATTATGAGCTGTAAAATGGGGTTTGTGGTTTTCCACTATTAACAATTAAGGGAATTTTTACTTAACATCTTTAAAATTGGTAGAGGGTATATTGGGAAATCCAAAATATTTTACTATTCATTGAACAATTTCACCTTAAACTGGGTCAACTCAAAACTTGCCCACTAACTCAGTAAGAAAAGAATAAAAGGATAGAGATTAAGGGGTGTTTATCAAAATTTATTCTTTTCAACTTTTAATTTAAAAATGTGTTTTAAGGAGATTTTAACTTATAATTTAGATAATGAATGTTTCTGATAACTTTTTTTAACTTAAAAGTTAAAAATAAGGTAGAAGTTAAAAGTAAGTCAGGTTTACTTTTCAAAAAAGTCACTTATGAGACATAAGTGATTTTTTGAGAAGTTTTGAGAAACATCTCATAATAAAAGAACATAGCAAGACTCACTAAGAAGGAAAAGCAGTTGCTCTTCCCATTCCTAAATGGCTAAACCCTTAACGCAAAGTCCCAAAGGAAAATCAACTAGTCGGCTTGGCGGAAATGGAGATGCGACCATGGTGGCAGAATTTTGTTGAAAACGGTAGCTAGACGGATAACAAAGTTTGACAATTTGGTTTGGATCTAAATTTTTTCAAAAGCAATTTCTTTTCTCTACATTTTCGGAGAATTCGTCAAGCCAAACTTATACAATAACAGAGTTTCAACACAATTTCCAAGATAAATTTCTATCGACAAGGAGATTAAGGGAATGGTGGATCTAAACCTACCTTCGGCGCCTAAACCTGAATTTGAGCCTCTACTAGAAAAGCCTGCCAAGGAGAAGATCGAGGAGTCAAGGAGACTGAGGGAACTCCTGTTACCGCAACTTCATTTACTAGTGAAGAGCAAAAGTTGGAAATGTTGCTCCTCACGCCATCGAAGCTAGAGAGAAATAAAAGATTGATATCAACGGAGAGGAGAGGAAACCGGCGAAACCTATGTTGAAGCCAGAGAGGAACAAAAGGTTGATGTCAATAGGGAGGAGAAGAAACTGGCAAAACTTTTGTTGTCTCGAAGAGGTGGTGGTGCCAATGACCGGAATAAATTGTGCATTTGTTAGATATTAGTTGATTTTAGGGTTTGTTAGAGGAATATAAGAATACATATGATTTTTCAAAAATGTTGTTTCCCATTTCATCAATTTTAACTCTGTTAGCCAAAAATCCCCTTATCGTTAACGATGCAAAACCACAGACCCTCTTTTATGATCCATAATACCACACACCTCTTTTGAAAATGGTCGAAACTATAAAGTAAGTATACCTATTTTTTTAGCATTGAATATATATGATTCTATCTTATGGTGATCTTTGGTTTAGATCAAACACCTTTATTGCATATAACATAGTTTAGGGAAACTTAAAAAAAAATTATGTGATTTCACTCATTTGTAAAAGAGGATCTGAAGAATTTTTTTCCCAAAAGGGGGTTTGTTGTTTTAAAATATTTGCAAATAGAGGATTCTTAATATTAAATTTTTGTTAATGGGTATATAGGTTCGTTTTATTTGAATTTTTGCAGGATAGTTAAAAAAAATACAATACAACACAAATCAATGATAAATTTTGTAATTTTTTTAATTGTGTAAATAATGATAACAAATTTTAAAAAATCATAAAAAATAAAAATCTCTGCAAATTAATCAAACATATATAATTTTTAAATAAGAATGTTAAATTATGTTGAGTTGTTTAAAACAAGGGTAAATACTTTTAAGCTCCCAATGTTTTGTACTATTACACTATTTGAAAGATTGGTGTGAGAAAGTGTTCCTCATGTGCCTATCTTCACTGATTGTTGATCTTATGTTTTCGAATTCAATAGAAGGAGCTATTTGAATGTCCATAAAAATTATTAGGAAAGATGAATTTAAATAAAAACTTTATATTAAATGCATGTACATATACTAATGTCTGAACAATTTCTACCTTTTACCTAGGTTTAATAATGATCAAAACATAAACCTTTGCTCAATTTTTAACAATAAGTTGATTGGGATCATCTTTGATGAATGGTTTAAAGCTCTAAGAAGCTTGAGAAGAACAATTTGGATTATATTCTGGATGATCTTGAATAAGTCATTCTTGATGTTGAGGCTTTTTTCAAATAGAGAGAGGCATATCTTAAGCACAAGAAGGATGCTTTTGTAGTATCACTTGTGATGCTCGAAACTATGACCTTAAAGCTTAAGAAATAACATGATGGTATGGACTTAAAATCTATGTTGATTCATCTTAGAGGAATTCATGAGGACATGTAAATTAAATGGAATGAAACATTGAAACATGATCGGATCCTTGCCACTAAGCGTTGTGAAGAATAATTTGGTTATTTTAAAAGGATGACTAAAATAGGAATTGAAAGAGATTTTGAACTTGACATACAAGACTTGTTGTTAATTAAGGTAGTAATTGAACATGTGAACTTGCACGGTGGAATTTCAAAACATAAAATTAACCTAAAGGATTTCTTAAGCATGCCATGATTAATATAATCTTAGTTGAAACATTCTATAGATGCTAATTGGTTTATAAAACTTAATAAAAGAAACCTAGCATCTAAGTTAAGAGCATTACCAGTTGATGCGTGCCTTTCCCTTTGGTGGGGTGCTCCCTTATAACAGTTGGACAGCACTCTGTTAGCACAAGCCTTTAAACTAGGACGACCTCTATGATTAGTCCACACAGACCCTAACTGACCAAAACCCCCCGTAGAGGAAGAACTCATTAGTTAACAAGCTGCGGCTAGACCGCTCGTAGACCAACCTGAATATATAACTTAGAAGGCTCTTTCCAAAATATGAATAAGCCTTCAAAAGAATTCTTGCGAAAGTGGAGAAACTCATGGAGGATCTCGCAAAAAGCTCGTGAACAAAAGATGTCTAAACTCAAAAGGAAAGGTTGAGCTGAAGTACGTTTCAAGGAGGAGGAACCCTATTTATAGGGAGAAGGGAGCGGAATGCTCCCCTAATTGGCAAAGTGGGATGGGGAATTCCCCATCCCACACGCGGGTCACCACGCGGTGCCCCAGTCTCCACGGGTTGACCCGCGCGCACAGCTTGCTTACGCGGGCTGTGCGCTACCGCCACAAGGCAAGCTCTAATGGGCTTGCGTTATCCCGCAAGCTAGGCTTCGCGGACTGTAATTAATGGGCTTGCACTAAAGGCCCATGCAAGCGCTGCTCAATAGCGCTTGCGGGCCTGTAGCCCGCCAACATGCAAGCAATTTTGCTCATAGGGTAGCTGCATAGGTCCCACCCACGAACATCCCGTGATCGTGGGGCCCACTCGTAACGGGTAAAAATTTCCCTTGCTCTACCATGTGCAATTTTTTCAAAACTCCTCTTTAAATCTTTTAATTATTATTTGGTCCAACCAATTAATAATTTATCCAAAGATTTTGAGTTTCCTTATTTTCTCGGCATAGACCCACTCTATAAGTTCTTTACATAGTCCAGTAAAGACCCAAAGTGTGTGACCTCATAGGATTCCAAATTATAGAGCTGCTAGAGGTTAATCTAAACTTGGCTTCCCATCCCCATCCAGGAACCTTTAGGCTCAATGTTCCAGATCGATATGGAACCTGATCACTCTATCTGATCAAATGGGTTTTTTAGCAATGACATATGGTTTCCTGTTACTCAGAACGTCACGTGCTTGTGATCCGATTCTCCAATAGTAACTAATACAATACACTCCTTCCATCAAGTTAGGTACCATATAGTTTATTAGCTCATGTAATAGCCGTAGCTATCTTGGAATTAGACTTGTTCACAAAGAACACCACTCGCCATAATGTATCAAGATTGATTAGAAACCCATTCTATCAATCTTATACTCCGATCATAGGAATGTGAGTGTGGTACTTCAACAAGAGGCCTTAAGGTACAACTCCCATTATATCACTATATAAGGAGCGATGGATCCCATCTTGACTACTCGACTTACCAATGAGTGATCATCACCATACCCATTATCACACGTAACATCTTGATCATCATGGTATGAATAAATATAACCCAAGCATAGCAACTCTCGCACAAGGTAACTAGTATCTCAGGTTTGAGGATACTCATACTGCTACTGTAATAAGACCTAAAACCAACACATGGATGTAGTAAATTCTAAATGCTGGTCTTATAGTAGTATCCAATGTATTACTCGAATACATTCATGTGTTAACTCAAGGTACCACCTTCAGCTCACGAGATTGGCTGCTTGGATTCAATCTAATACCAGCGGGATACATAATAAATAATCATCGATAAATAAAAAGATGCCTTATTATTTATAACAATAATATGAAACTGGTTGTACTTTATAAACTGATAAAGATATATCGCCCTAATTTCCTCTAGGGCATACATCATGTCTAATAATCTCCCACTTGCACTAAAGCTAATTGCCCATGTGCTTCATGCCATACTCATTGATATGCTGGTAATGCTTAACCTGAATCAATGGCTTCGTTAGCCCATCCGCTAGATTTTGATCTTAAGGGATGTATTATAAGCTTATATCTTTACTAGCTACTATCTCTTAAATGAGATGGTACGTTCTGAGTGTGTTTCCATTTCTCTAACGAGATTGTGGTTCCTTTGCCTGAGCAATAGCCCAATTGTTATCGCAATAGACCAATATTAGATTTACAATGCTGGACCCCATGCCGAGATCACCAATAAATCCCTTAAGCCAAACAACTTGCTTAGTTACTTCAGAAGCAACTATATACTCAAATGTAGTGGTTGAATCAGCAGTCGTATCCTATTTGAAACTTTTCCAAACAATTGCCCCTTCATTTAACATAAACACGTAACCTAACTAGAAATTGTAATCATCCTTGTAAGATTGAAAACTCACGTTAGTATATCCCTTCACAAAGAGATCACCTTCTCCATAAACTAAAAACATATACTTAATCCTTGGTAAGTACTTGAGGATAGTTTTAATGGTCATCTAGTACTTCTCACCTAGATCAGATTGAAATCTACTTGTGATACTCAACGCATATGAGATGTCAGGCCGAGTCCATGCCATAGAAAACATGATGGATCCTATCACAAAAGCATAGGGTATTCGATTCATGCATAGTCTCTCCTATTGTGTTCTCGGACACTCAGATTTAGTAAGGTTAACCCCTTGAGACATTGGGAGATAACCCTTTCTTGAATGCTGAAGGTTAAATCTAGCCAAAACCTTTTCTATGTATGTACTTTGAGAAAGACCTAGCAGCTTTCTAGATCTATCACGGTAGATCTTTATACCAAGTATAAAAGTTGCTTCTCCAAGGTCTTTCATGGAGAACTTCTTTGACAACCATGACTTTATTATCTGAAGAAAAGGAACATCATTTCCTATCACTAATATGTTATCGACATACAATACAAAAAAAAATGATCGCACTCCCACTAGCGTTCTTATATTCACAGGGCTCATTAGCATTTGATACGCAACGGAAATCTCAGATTGTCTCACCAAACCAAACATTCCAACTCCTTGATGCTTGCTTAAGTCAATAAATGTACCTTTGCAACTTGTATTCCATCGAGCCATCCTAGGATGTAAAACCTTCAGGTTGTATCATGTATACATCCCGAATTAGGTTCCCACTAAGGAACACGATTTGCACATCCATCTTTCAGATCTCATAATTGTTATGAGAAGCAATGGCAATGAGTATCCTAATAGACTTCAGCATGCCTACTGGTGAAAAGGTCTCATCATAGTCAATGCCTTCCTTTTGATTGTAACCTTTTACAACTAGCCTTGCTTTATAGGTAATCACATTATCGTCCATATCGGTTTTCTTCTTGAAAACCCGTTGGCATCCTATGGGCTTAATCCCACTTGAAGCATCAATCAAGTTCCAGACTTGATTTTCATACAAGGAGTCCATCTCTAACTTCATGGCTGTAAACCATTTGTCAAACTCTGAGCCTTCCATTGCCTCCTTAAGTCTTGGGCTCTGATAAGTGTATAATTACACTTATTATCATAATAATTTTACACATTAAACACCATAGTTTAAGTTATTTTTATACTTCATATAAAAGATTTCACGTGGTATGTAGTTGCAAATGCAAATACTAGGTAAATCTTGAAAATAAAATGATCAAAGTTGGAAATCTATGAAAAAAGAGTGAAAAGGTGCAAAAAGATGCGTGGAACTTAAGGATTTGGCTTAGGATTGAAGCTATTGAAGATCGGTAAAGTTATAAGAAGGATTCTGAAGAAAAACACAATTCACGATCGCGACAACCATTCGCGATCGTGACTTAGTATTCTTCAGAATGGAAAGTTGCTAACCAAGGATTCACGGTCGTGACATGTACTTCGCGATCGCGATATTGATGATTTTTTGGTCAACTCTTCTCAACTATCAACCGCTAGATAAGAGAGATCAACCGCCATTAACTACCAAACGAAAAGATACCTTTTGGAAGTTAACACATCATGAAAAGGTGCCTTTCCATTATGGATAAGAATAAGCTTCTCATCCAATCACAATGAAGTGATGCAATCTTTCGCCAATGGACGTGACTCTTCGTTTGGATCGACGCAACCCTTCATACTCTATAAATAGGGCTCTAAACTCACCAATTTCGAGGGAACAAGTGGTGGATAAAGTGGTGCATGGCATGGTAGATGTGTGTGCATAGATAGAGAATAAAAATATCTAGATTTCGTTACATTCGTAAGTGTTAGCGAGAAAATGTATAAGTGATTCGAACACTATTTTGATCACTAGATTTCTCTACATATTCGAGCCATTATTGTATATGTGTAATTGCAAATCACTTATCAATAAAAGTTTTCATTCTTCAATATTCGTTTATTCGATATCTACAAAGAATAGCATCCTAGCGGAGGTTCTATACTAGTAGAGACCAAATTCAAAGCAGATGCAGGAATTGCGGGAATTGATGACTCTTATTAAAGAGTGGATACAGTTTGATCAACTTTAGCTTTCACTTGCATACATTACAACTTTGCTTTGCTTTCTACTTATACTTTCTATTTCGAAGTTTATGATATGTCTATGTGTCATAATGTGTATTTTGTATTGAGTCTTTTTTATTAATAAAGTTATATGCTTTTGAGTTAACTTTAAGAGTAGTTTCGGGGTTAATGAGATTGTGTATGATCACTGGATCTGTGATTATAACGCTGTTTAGTGAGCCAACATTTTTAGAATGGTAACTTGCTAAATATGGCTATATGAGAGCGACCCGTACTAAGCATAGTAATATTATCATCCAGGTTTATATAATTGTCTTAATTCATTTCCACTAGATTTAGAAAAGTCATTTCATGTGTTGCTCTGCGGTGAATAATTGAATATCTGAGTGTTTAAAACCGAATCTGTTAAATTAATCTAGTGTACGTAATATCTTTGATGATTTTGCATGTTTTCTTTGCTATGCTTGTTTGTGGGAAATATCTATATACTTTTTATCTTTTCTAATCTTTCATAGATATGTCTATCCATCCATCATTCCAATCCTCCAAACTAAATTACATTATTTTCTTTTGTTCAGTTCCTCTTGTTGATCTTTAGAGCTAGTTCCTTCCCTATGGGATCGATATCTTTTAAAACTACATCGTAACTATATACTTGCAGTTATCATCATTTTTCTATTTGATAAGTGGTATTGACAACACCTATACTTTAAATCCAAAATCTTGCGAATAAGTTATTAAACTTATCAGTAGAAAAGTGGCGAACAAGTTTTTGGCGCCATTGCCGGGGAAGGTAACTGCGTTCTAGAGATCAAATTACCAGAGAAACGGGCAATTATATTTAATACATTTGTTTTTCTAAGTTTTTCTAGGAACAAAGTCTAAAATTTGAAGAATTAAAGAAGATCACGACTACGACATACATCTTGCGCTCATGAATATTGGGATTCAAAATCTACTATTTCTGTGATTAAGGAAGTCACGATCGTGACGGGCCTTCGCAATCGCGACATGGGCCCCAGATTCTCCTTCTCAATAGAATGAGTTTTCTCTTTTCTTTACTTTTCTTTTTCATATTTTTAGACTAGTTTTTAGTTTTGATTTTTATTAGATGTCTTACAATGAGGACATTGTGTTCTTTAGTGTGGGGGGGGGGGGCAATTGTAAATCCCAAAAATCCAAAAAAATTGAATAAAAAATTTGAAGAATTTGAAAATTTTTGTTATTTATACATTATCCATTCTTATACTTTACTAACATTTGTCCAAGGTTGTTTTGATTGTTAGGTATCACAAGTTTGATGTTAGTACACAACATTTATCAATTTGGCAAGGATGAGTGGTGAGTAACATTCAAAAGCAACATTCCAAGTAAGTTTCAATTTATATTTCATTGCAGCATGAATTAGTATATAGTTTTAGTTTAATGCTATTGATAAGTTTAAATGGAGTAATATCTAGTAGTGTTCTTACTATGAGTTTTATATGTAAATATCGAATAAGTCCTATAAGTATTGAGTGTGTTTAAAGTATTGGGAAACTATAGCCATAATACTTTGAAATTGATCAATAAATGATGAGGGTATTAAGAGTGAAAAATCAAAAGAAAGAGAGGATAACCAATGAGTTATGAAAAAGGTGAGGAATGGTACTGAGTAGAAACTGCAACCATTCAATGAGTGAAAAAAATAGCATAGCATGAGAAATGGGTGCAAAGTACAAAGTACTTCAAAAACATATGCTTAAAAGAAAAAAATGAGAGAGCGGTATGGAGCATAAAATGCAACCACTAAAAAAAGGGTAGAGTGGTATGGAGCATAAAATGTAACCACTAAGAGTGTTTTAGCATCATAGGTTACCTAAAAATGCCTTGAGAGAAAATTATTCAAAGTGTGCTTTTTATGTCCTTTATACTTTATGCTATGCTTAAGAGAAGGAAATATTCGAGTATGCATATAACGCTTATATGAAAGATGCAATTCGGTTGAACCTCCATTAAGAGCAAAGGTATGCAATTAGACTATATAAATTGCACATTACTAATTTTTGAGAAATTTCGAACTTCTACTTGAATCTTATGCAACGTGGGAATGTGGTACTCACTACAATAGTCTTTTGCCAAATAAGGTACGAACTTGGATAGCTAATTTATACACTTATGTTGAATTTACCTTGAGGACAAGGCAAAAGTTAAGTGTGGGGGTGTGATAAGTGTATAATTACACTTATTATCATAATAATTTTACATATTAAACACCATAGTTTAAGTCATTTTTATACTTCATATAAAAGATTTCACTTTGTATGTAGTTGTTTTTGATGCAACTGCAGGTATTAGGTAAATCTTGGAAATAAAATGATTAAAGTTGGAAATCTATGAAAAAAGAGTGAAAAAGGGGCAAAGAGATGCGTGGAACTTAAGGATTTGGCTTAGGATCGAAGCTATCGATGATCGGTAAAGTTACAAGAAGGATTCTGAAGAAAAACACAATTCACGATCACGATTTAGTATTCTTCAGAATAGAAAGTTGCCAACCAAGTATTCATGTTGAGTCTTTTATATTAATCATGTTATATGCTTTTGAGTTAATTTTAAGAGTAGTTTCGGGGCTAATGAGATTGTTTATGGTCACTGGATCTGTGATTATAAGGCTGTTTAGTGAGCCAACATTTTGGAATGGTAACTTGCTAAATATGGCTATGTGAGAGCGACCCGTACTAAGTATAGTAATATTGTCATCCAGGTTTATATAATCATCTTAATTCATTTAGAAAATTCATTTCATGTGTTGCTCTACGTTGAATGATTGAATATCTGAGTGTTTAGAACCAAATATGTTAAATTAATCTAGTGTACGTAATATCTTTGATGATTTTGCATATTTTCTTTGCTATAGTTGTTCGTAGGGAATATCTATATACTTTTTATCTATTCTAATCTTTCATACATTTGTCTATCCATCCATCATTCTAATCCTCCAAACTAAATTACATTATTTTCTTTTGTTCTGTTCCTCTTGTTGATCTTTAGAGCTGGTTCCTTCCCTGTGGGATCAATATCTTTTTAAACTACATCGCAACTGTATACTTGCAGTTATCATCATTTTTCTATTTGATAAGTGGTATTGACAACACCTATACTTTAAAGCCAAAATCTTGCGAACAAGTTATTAAACTTATCAGTAGAAAAGTGGCGAACAGGCTCATCATCTTCTATAAGGAAGATGTGCTTATCATTAGTGATGAAATAACCGTATCACTTAGAAATGATTGGAGCCCTACTTGACCTACACAATGTCGGTGTTATAATAGGTTGTTTTGTTCTTACACTTTCTTATGTAATAAGTGTAGGAATAATTAGTTGATTGTTTGTTTGATCCTCTTAAGTCCCTAGCTCAAGATTGCTCCCACTAGCTTTCGTAAGTATGTGTTCCTTCTCGAGGAACTGAGCATTCCTAGAAACAAGTACCTTTTGTTCCTTTGAATAATAAAAGGTATAACCCATAGTCTCCTTAGGGTAACCTACAAACAGACACTTGTTAGACTTAGCACCCATCTTATCTAAACTTGTCCTCTTTACATAAGTAGGACATCCCGAAACTCTTAGGTGAGAAAGAGCTGGTTTCTTACCATACCACATTTCGTATGGTGTTTGATTAATTGATTTCGAGGGCACTCTGTTTATAATATAAACTGCGCTCTAAACTACATAACCCCAAAAGGATGTGTTGAAATCTGATTGGCTCATCATGGACCGAACCATATCAAGTAGGGTTCAATTTCTCCTTTCTAACACTCCATTATATTGGGCTGTATAAGGAGGTGTCCACTGGGATAAAATACCATTATCCCTTAGATAATCCTGAAACTCTTGGCTTAACTATTCACCACCTCGATCAGATCAAAGGGTTTTGATACTTTTCCCAAGTTGTTTCTCCACTTCGGTTCTGAACTCTTTGAATTTCTCAAAACTTTCAAAATTGTGCCTCATTAGGTACAAATAACCATATCACTAAAGAATCATCGATAAAGGTTATAAGTAAATAAAACCTTCATGTATCTTAACACTCGTTGGACCACATATATCTGAATGTATTATTTCCAAAGTACTTGAGGCACGTCGACCCTTTCCTTTGAAAAGTTTCTTAGTCATCTTACACTTTAAACAAGGTTCGCATGCCCCATAGAATTCCCATTCCATTGGGCCAAAGTCACCACATTTGTGTAATTTAGTTAAGCGAGTCTCATTTATATGGCCTAGACGAAAATGCCACAAGTATGAAGATTTCTCATTATCTATCTTTGACTTCTTAACAATGTTCATGTTTAGAATTTCAGTTTTAGTATCTAGAAAATAAATGGCACCCACACTTATTCCACAAGCATAAAGAACATTACTGTGTCGAATTTGATAATTATTATTGGAAAATAAAATCTCAAATTTATCTGTTGCCAAACGTGCAACATAAATAATATTTTTAGTGAAAGAAGGAATATAATAGCAATGATTCAAAACTAAAGCAAGACCACTAGGCAAACGAAGCTTGTATGTCCCTACAGCTATTGTAGCAACCCATGCTCCTTTTCCAACTCTTAGGTTCATTTCCCTCTTTCCAAGCCTCCTACTATTCCGCAACCCCTGCATAGAAGTATATATATGAGTACCACAACCAGTATCCAATACCCATGTAAACTTATAAGAAACTGTAGAGAAACTCTCTAGTATGAACATACCTGAAGTAGATACCTCACTTGGCATCTTCTTCACTTGTTCAGAAATCTGAGCTTTTAACTCCCATTTCATTTCAGCATTTTTCATGAGTCTTCTCTTGACCTTGAAAGCCCTTGACTTTCTACTCTTTCGATCCTCAGCAACAAGCTTATTTTCAAGTTTATTTCTAGATAAATATCATAATGTTCCAACAGGTATACCATCTTGGAAAAATTACAGTAATCTCCGATGCTATAAAAATCTACTTTGAAACCATCATACCTTTTGGGTAGACCTTGTAGTATAATTTATTTCAAGGCCTCCTGATTGTAAGTAATTCCCATTTTCCTTAACTATTCAAAGTTATCACATAAACAATCATGGCAAACTCAACTACTGAGGTTTCAGGCCCTAGACTTGTAGACATTATGAATCTTTCAGGTTCGTCTATCATCATAAGTTGCATAAGTATAAAATCCAAGTCCATGTCTTTGCATAATCCTTGTACCTTGGAAGCATTGCATTTACCATGAAATTCTTTACGAAATCACAGTCTCTTTTATGCTTCACATACTCATCTATTTGATAAATGAAAGGATCTTCTTCGGG
Organism: Euphorbia schlechtendalii; assembly: GCA_949673415.1. Taxonomy (NCBI): domain Eukaryota; kingdom Viridiplantae; phylum Streptophyta; class Magnoliopsida; order Malpighiales; family Euphorbiaceae; genus Euphorbia; species Euphorbia schlechtendalii. The sequence goes on along the minus strand of CATIWQ010478388.1, from coordinate 21,642 downwards.
GAGTTCGGGATATAGATTACCTAGCACATAATCCAGACCAAGGATTTTCAGAAACCTCATCACATTCTTGAATCACTCATGAAAATTATCTCCTTTAAAAACTTTGTTGCTAAACAGATGCTTATCAGTGTTAGTGTTCATATTTAACCTAAATATAAGATAGAAATTGTTCAGACATTAGTATATGTACATGCATTTAATATAAGGTCTTTAATTAAACACATATTTCCTACTATTTTATTGACATTCAAATAGCCACTTATATTGAATTCGAAAAATCTGGTCCAATCAATTTTCCTTAGTAGGTAGCATCCATACCCCATCCATTATGACCCCCACTATAGCAATCAAGACATAACAAACGATTATGGTTGGAGCTAGTCCATTTGCGTTCCATGCAATTTCTAGTCCATTTGAGTTCTCTTTCTCGAGATGTGCACAAATAATTGTATGAATCCTCAAATATGTCTCCAATCTGGCATTAGCTCCACTAACATGGACAACTAACCCATTTTGGTTAAGGTTTTAACCCCATCTAGTGTCATGATCAAACACATGTTAAGGGAAAGCATGTTGTACATGTCCTTACATCTGTTAATAAAGTTTGTATCACAATTTATGATGGGAAGACAATTTACCCCCTTGATATTGTTGTAAGGATTTTATTGGTGTAGCTGGTCTCGCCCTAATCTAGGACTTATACGATGGATATAATTATGATAATAACAATTCCGGTCTATTTGGAATTATTAATCTAAGGGATCATGCTCAAGATTGGTACATCATAATCATTACATTATGCCAAGACTCCACATAGCATGCAAAACAAACAAGGTCCATGTTTAAGTTCTTGCACCTATGTCTATAAGTTTTAATCTAATAACGTAAACCATAGATGTGAAACCATATGAAAAATCTAATTCCCATACTAGAAATCAACTAAGTCATAAAAGTCCCGTGGGTATGCTTGAACCTAATAGCAATGGAGATTTCCAAGTATGAGAGGCCCGCTTAAAGTAAATTAGCAGCGAAATCAATCCTTGCCAAAATAACCACGGACACTTCGATTCTTTGTACCATAAACAATTATGATTTAAATATTTCGTTCTTTTAATCAAGTGAAGTACTAAACGACCCTCAATTTATAGTATTTACACATGTGTTAAAACATTGTTAATTTATATGATATTCACATAGACTAAGTTTGAGCAAAACTTTAATCTAGTTATCACTTCATTTTTTATAACAAGAATTGAAACCTAAGTCATGTGTAGCATACTTTAATCAGTTCATAGAAAATATCATTTCAACATATTATCATCAATCATAAATAGCATAAGGTCGGCTCTGATACCACTGTTGGTTAATTAAGGTAGTAATTGAATATGCGAACTTGCACGGTGGAATTTTAAAACTTAAAATTAACCCTAAAGGATCTCCTAAGCATGCTATGATTGATATAATCTAAGTTGAAACATTCCATAAATGTTAATAGGTTTATAAAACTTAATAAAGGAAAACTAGCATTTAAGTTAAGAGCATTACCAGCTGATGCATACCTTTCACTTTGGTGTGGCGCTCCCTTAGAATAGTTGGACAACACTCCATTAGCACAAGCCTCCAAACTAGGATGGCCTCTATGATTAGTCCAACACGGACCCCAACCAACCAAAACCTTCCCATAGAGGAAGAACTCGTAGTTAATAAGTAGCTGCTAGACTGCTCGTAGACTAACTCAAAAATATAACTTGGAAGGCTCTTCCAAATAATGAATAAGCCTTCAAAATAATTCTTGTGAAAGAGGAGAAACTCGTGGAGGATCTCGCAAAACGCTCACGAAGAATAGATGTCGAAACTCAAAGGGAAAGGCTGAGCTGAAGTATGTTTCAAGGAGAAGGAGGAGCCCTATTTATAGGGAGAATAGCAATGTGGAATTCCCCATCCCACACGTAGGTCACCCGCATGGAGTCCTTAGCTCTGCGGGTTGACCTGCCGCACAGCCTACTTGCGCTAGCTATGCACTACAGCCACAAGGCAAGCCCTAATTGGCTTGCCTTGTCCCCCAAGTCGGGCTTGCGGGCTGTAATTTGTGGGCCTGCATTGCAAGCCCAAGTAAGCGCTGCCCAGCAACACTTGTGGGCCTGCAGCCCACCAGCATGCAGCCTTATGCCAATGTATGCTAGCAGCCCACGAGCAATTTCACTCATGGGGAAGCCGCGCAGGCCCCACCCGTGAACATCCATGTTTACGAGGCCTGTTAGAAACTGGAAAAATTTCCCTGGCTCCGCCCTGTGCAATTTTTTCAAAACTCCTCTTTAAATCCTTTAACTATTATTTAGTTCAACCAATTGATAATTTATCCAATGATTTTGACTTTCCTTATGTTCTCGGTATAGACCCAATTTATAAGTTCTTTACTTAGTCCGGTAAAGACATAGAGTGTGTGACTTTATAAGATCTGGAAGTATAGATCTGCTAGAGGTTAACCTAAACTTGGATTCCCATCCAGGAACTTTTATGCTCAGTGTTCCAGACCGATATGGAACCCAATAACTCTAGATCATCAAATGGGTTTTCTAGCAAAGTTGTATGCTAGAAACATTTATTGCTTGAGAATTGATCCAGCTCTGCAATAGTAACCAGTACAGTACACTCCTTCCATCAGGTTAAGTATCATCTAGTTTATTATGCTCGGATTAGGTGTTAGTTCTTGTAATATCTGTAGCTATCCTAAAATTAGACTTGTTCACGAAGAACACCACTCGCCAAAATGGATTAAGATTGACTAGAAACCCGTTCTATCAATCTTATACTCTTATCAGAGGTTTATGAGTGTGGTACTTCAACAAGAGGCCTTAAAGTACAACTACCATTATATCACTATATCAGGAGTGATGGATCCTATCTTGACTACTCAGCTTACCAAAGAGTGATCATCACTATACCCGTAATCACTTGTATCATCATCATCATCACTAGGGTATGAATAAGTATGACCCCAAGTATAATAACTCTTACACAAGGTAACCAGTATCTCAAGTCTAAGGATACTTGTTTTGCTACTTCAATGAAACATGACACCAACAATGGATATAGTTATTTCCGAGTGTCTATCTTATAGCCGTCTCCAATGTATTACCCAAATACATCATGTGTTAACTCAAGGTACCACTTTCAGATCATGAGATCAATTGCTTGTATCCAATCCAAGGAGCAAGCTTACACATGTTAGTCTGTTCGCTTCATTGATGTTCAGTCTCAATGAAACTATGACTAAAGATTTTTAGACCATTCATAGTAACACCTGGGTGCAGTTCTCACACCACATAGCTCCCACTATGTCTTCACACTTTCACGCAATGAATTAGTAATGGACGTTGTCTTATCAATGAACATATACATAATAGCATATATATAATACTAGCGAGATACATAACAAATAATCATCGATAAGTAACAAAGATGTCTTATTATTGATAACAATATTCTGAAATTGTTTGTACATTATAAACTAATAAAGATATATCATCCTAATTGCCTCTAGGACATACATCATGTTTAAAAAGACTATGATTGATGGTCTGTTTGATAAACATTCACCCTTTGTGAAAGATTATCTCACGTCAAAGAAGACCAGTAAAATGTCTGATTTTTTTGAAAGACTTTGAAGTTTTGAAGATGGTTTGATGGCTATATGAACAAGTATCTTAACAAGTAGCATTTTCGCTAAAGGTAAAGTTTTACAACCCATCAACTAGAAGGTAAAAAAATGTGATAATTGAAGAGGAGAAATCTAAATGGGTAATGTTTCCTGCCATTACTAAGAATATTGTTTCTATGGCGCTTTTAGAAATAGAAGGATTTATAGTTTATTTTCACATAATAAATGTCAAATTTAGCATGATAATATTCTATATGCTTGTGGAATGTGTTTGAATGGCGTTTATGTTCTAGATACTAAAATTGAAATTCTTTATATGAAAATTGCTAAGAAATCAAAGTTAGATAATGAGAAATCTTCATCCTTGTGGCATTGTCGTCTAGGCCATATTAATGAGACTCGATTAACTAAGTTACACAAATGTGGTGACTTGGGCCCAATGGAATGGGAATCCTATGGGGCATGAAAACCTACTTAAAAGAGAAAGATGACAAAGAAACCTTTCAAAGTAAAGGGTCAGCATGCAACAAGTGCTTTGGAAATAACACACTCTAATATTTGTGGTCAATTGAGTGTTAAGACACATCAAGGTTTCGTTTACTTCATAACCTTTATCAATGATTACTCACGATATGGTTTTTTGTACCTTATGAGGCATATATCTGAAATTTTTGAGAAATTCAAAGAATTCAGAACCAAAGTAGGAGAAACAACTTGGGAAAAGTTTCAAGACCCTTTGATCTAATCGAGGAGGTAAATACTTAAGTTAAGAGTTTCAGGATTATCAATGGGACAATGGTATTTTATCCCAATGGACAACTCCTTATACACTCCAACACAATGGAGTGTCAAAAAGGAGGAATAGAACCTATTTGATATGGCTCAGTCCATGCTGAGCAAAGCAGAACTCAGCAGATCCTTTCGGGGTTATGCACTTGAGAGAGCAATTTATATTCTAAATAAAGTGCCTTCAAAATTAGATGATCAAACACTGTACAATACGTGGTATGGTAAAAAAACTAGATCTTTATCACTTGAGAGTTTGGAGATGTCCTGTTTATATTAAAAGGAAAAATTCTAGAATAAGTTGGGTGCTATGTCTGATAGGTGTCTATTTATAGGTTACCTTAAGGAGACTATGGGTTATACCTTTTACAATCCTAAGGAACAAAAGGTACTTATTTCTAGAAATGCTTAGTTCCTCAAGAAGGAACACATGCTTGCGAAAGCTAGTGGGAGTAATATTGATTTGGATGCTCAAGAAGATTAAATAGACAATAAACTGATTGATCCTACACTTATTACATTGAACAACCTATTATAACACTCACATTTCTTAGGTTAAGTCGGGCTCCAATAATTTCTAAAAGATATGGCTATTGCATCACTAATGATAAGCACATCTTTCTTATGGAAGATGATGAGCCAAGACTTACAAGGAAGCAATGGAAGGCTTAGAGTTTGATAAATGGTTTATAGCCATGAAGTCTGAGATGGATAAAATTTATAAAAATCAAGTATGGAACATGGTTGATGCTCCAAATGGAATTAAACTCATAGGATACAAATGGGTTTTCAAGAAGAAAACTGACATGGATGGTAATGTAATTACATATAAAGCAAGACTAGTTGCAAAGGATTATAGTAAAAAAGTACGTATTGACTATGATGAAACCTTTTCACTAGTAGCCCTTCTAAAGTTTATCAGGATACTCCTTGCCATTGCTGCTCAATATGATTATGAGATCTGGTAGATGGATGGATGAAAAACCACGTTCCTCAATGGGAACCTCGATAGGGATGCATATATGATATAACTTGAAGGTTTTACATCTCAAGATGGCTTGAAGGTGTGTAAATTGCAAAGGTCCATTTTTGGACTGAAGCAAGCATCAAGGAGTTGGAATATTAGGTTTGACTAGACAATCTAAGAAACTAGTTTTGTGTTAAATGCTAATGAGCCCCATGTATATAAGAAGGTTAGTGGTAGTGCGATCGTTTTCCTTGTATTATATCTCGATGACATATTATTGATATGAAATAATGTTTCTTTTCTTCAAATATTTAAGTCATGGTTATCAAAGAAGTTCTCCATGAAAGACCTTGGAGAAGCAACTTTTATACTTGGTATAAAGATCTACCATGATAAATCCAAGAGGCTGCTAGGTCTTTCTCAAAATACATACATAGATAAGGTTTTATCTTGATTTAACTTGGAGAAATCAAGAAATGGTTATCTTCCCATGTCTCACAGGATTAACCTTTCTAAATCTAAGTATCCGAGAACACAAGAGGAGAGACTATGCATGAATGGAATTCCCTATGCTTCGATATAAGATCTATCATGTATGCGTTGGTATGCACTCAGCCAAATGTCTCATGTGTTTTGAGCATGATGAGTAGATTTCAATCAGATCCAGATGAGAAATATTAGATGGCCATTAAAACTATCCTCAAGTACTCACGAAGAACTAAAGATATGTTTTTAGTTTATGGAGAAAGTGATCTCTCTGAGAAGGGATTTAGTAATGTAAGTTTTTAATTTGACTAGGATGATTAGAAGTCCTAATCATGATATCTGTTTATGTTAAATGGAGGGGCAGTTGTTTGGAAGAGTTTCAAATAAGATACGACTGCAGATTCAACCACTAAATCTAAATATATAGCTACTTCTAAAGCAACTAAGCAAGCTATCTGATTAAAGGGATTTATTGGTGATCTCGGAGTGGTGTCCAACATTGTAAATCTAATAGTGGTTTATTATGATAAAATGGGGCTTGTTAAACCCAAGTTAATAGTACTTCATAGTACTTAGGTTTTTAAAATAACAAATTGTTAGACATGATGTATTCCCTAGAGGCAATTAGGGCAATATATCTTTATTAGATATAATGTATAAATGGTTTCAAATTATTAATAATAATTAAGGCATCTTTGTTGCTTATCAATGCTTTCAATTTATTTATGTATCTTGTTAGTATCATATATGTATAGTATTAAGTATGTATATGCACATTGATGAAACAAAGTTCATGACTACTTCATATAGTAAAAATGCAAGGACATAGTGGGAGCTATGTGATGTGAGAACTGCACATACGTGTTACTATATATAGTCTAAATATCCATGGTCATAGTTTCATTAAGACTAGAAATCAATGGAATAGACAGACTAGCATGTGTAGGCTTACTCCTTGGATTAGATCTAAGAAGCCGATCTCATGAGCTGAAGGTGTTACCTTGAGTTAACACATGAATGTATTCGGGTAATACATTGGAGACCACTATAAGATAGACACTCAAAAATCACTATATCCATGCGTTGGTGTCATGTCTTATTGCAGTAGCAGTACAAGTATCCTCAGACCTGAGATACTGGTTACCTTGTGAAGGAGTTGCTATACTTTGGGTCATACTTATTCATACCCTGGCCATCAAGATGACACGGGTGATTACGGGGTATAATGATGATCACATGTTGGTAAGCCGAGTAGTTAAGATGGGATCCATCGCTCCTAACATAGTGATATAGTGGGAGATGTACCTTAAGGCCCCTTGTTGATTTGACACACTCATGAACAAGTCTAATTCCAGGATAGCTATGGCTATTACATGAGTTGACACTTAAACCAAGCTCAATAAACTGGATGGTACTTAACCTGATGGAAGGAGTCTATTGTATTGGTTACTACTGCAAAATCGGATAAAGTCATAAGCACGTGACATTCTAAGTATTGGGGGGATCATATGCCTTTGCTAGAAAGCCCATTTGATAGTCTAGAGCTATCGGGTTCCATATCGGTCTAGAACACTAAGCCTAAAGGTTCCTGGATGGGAAGCCAAGTTTAGGTTAACCTCTAGCAGGCTTAAGTTTAGGTTAACCTATAGACTAGGTCTATACCAAGAATATTTGGTTGTCAATTTCATTAGAAGAATTATTAATTAGTTGGACGAATTAATAATTAAAGGGAATAAAGAGAAAATGGGGAAAAATTGCACAAACTGTAGCAAGGGATTTTTCCTGTTGTGAGTGGGTCCCAAATGAACATAGGTTATTCAGAGTGGGGCTTGCGTGGCTGCCCCAAGAGCTGAAAAGCTCACAGGTTACGCGCCTGCAAGCCTTGCCCATGGCAGTGCTTACGCGGGCAGCCTGCAAGCCCTGCCCATGGCAGTGCTTACGCGGGCAGCCTGCAAGCATGAGCTTGTGGAAGCAAGGCAAGCCCATAAGGTTTTTCCTTGTGTTGGACTCATGAGTTAGCCCATAGAACCTGGTAACCCATGAGGCTAACCCGCTAAGTGTGATGGTAATATTCCCATCCCACTTTGAGTTTAAGGGGGATAAACACTCCCCCTTTTCCTTCTATATAGGCCTCGAGCTCCTCATTATTCCACATTTCAGCTTAGTTTTTCTCTCTACGTTTGACATCTCTTTCTTCGTTCGTTGTATGAGATCCTCCACGAGTTTCTCCAAACAACGAAGAATTCTTTTGAAGGCTCTTTCTAAAGTGAGCCTTCTTGGTTTATTTTTAGGTTGGTTTTCGAGCAGTCTAGCAGCTGCTGTTTACTAACGGGTTCTTCCTCAAATGAGGATTTGGTCAGTGAAGATCTATGTGGATCAATCGTAGAGGCTATCCTAGTTTGGAAGCTCATGCTAACGAAGTTCTACCGAATTGCTCTAAGGGAACACCGCTACCAAAAGAAGAGAAAGCACACATCAACTGGTAATGTTCTAAACTTAGATGCTAGCTTTCTTTTATAAGCTTTATAAACCTAAAAGCATCTATGAAATGTTTTAACTTAGATTATATCAATCATGGCGTGCTTAGGAGATCATTAGGTTAATTTTAAGTTTTGAAATTCCACCCTGCAATGTTTGCATGTTCAATTACTGTCTTGATTAACCAACAGTGGTATCAAAGCCTGATTTATGCTATGCATGATTGATTATAATATGTTAAAATGATACTTTCTAAGAATTGATTAAAGTATGTAATGCATGACTTAGGTTTCAAATCCTGTTATAGAAAATGATGTGCTAACTAGATTAAGGCTTTGCTCAAACTTAGTCTAGGTGATTATCATATAAATTAGCAAAGTTTTACCACACATGTAAATGATTTGATTGAGGGCCATCCCATACTTCACTCAATTAAAGAACGAAATCTTTAAATAATAGTTGTCCGTGGTACAACGAATTGAAGTGCCCATGGTTATTTTGGTAAGGATTGGACTTGGCTTCTCATTCACTTTAAGGGAGGCCTCTCCTACCTGGAAATCTCCATCGGTATTAGATTCAAAAGTACCCAAGGGACTTTTATGACTTAATCAATTTCTAGTATGGGAATTAGATTCTGCTTATGGTTTTACAAACGTGGGTTAAGTTGTTAAATTAAAACTTATTGACATAGGTGTAATGACTTAAACATGAACCTTGTTTGTTTTGCATGCCATGTAGAGTCTTGGCATAATAGAATGATTATGATATACTAGTCCCAAGCATGTTCCCTTAGAGTTAATCATTTCAAATAGCCCAAAATTATTGTTTTCATAATCATATCCATTGTATAAGACCTAGACTAGAGCGAGACTAACATTAAGGTGGTATATAGTCTTCCGGTCATAAATCGTGATACGAACCTTATTAATAGATGTAAGCACATGCCTTCCCTTAACATGTGTTTGGTCATGAGACTAGATGGGGTTAATGCCTTAACCAAAATGGGTTAATTGTCCACATTATTGGAGCTAATGCTAGATTAGAGACTCATTTGAGGAGTCGTACAATTGTGTACGCACGTCTTGAGAAAGAGCACTCAAATGGATTAGCAATTGCATGAGATGCAAATGGATGGGTTCCCACCATGGTTATCTTGTTATGGCTTTACCTGCTATAGCGGGGGGTCATGATGAGTGGCTATGGATGCTACCTACTAAGGAAAATTGGTTTAACCAAATTTCTTGAATTTAAATAGAAGGGGCTATTTGAATGTTGAGAAAATAGTAGGAATTATGTATTTAATTAAAGACCTTATGTTAAATGCATGTACATATACTAATGTCTAAACAAATTTTATCCTATATCTAGGTTAAATATGATCACTAAAGATAATACTCGCATTGACACCCATCCTCTCGTTGACATAAAATATGATGTTTATTACTTCAATGAGTGGTTTGAGACTGTTAGAGGAGTTCTTTAGAACTACTACCTGGATTATGTTTTGATTGATCCTAGTGCCAAACATCCCAACAAGAATGCTTTTGCATGTGAGATGAATGATTATGAGGAGCATAAGGGAAACTGTGAGTTTGTCACAAAACTCATGTTAGACCACATGCTCCCAAAGTACGCACTAGTGTACAAAGGGTTGGATCTAGCAACCATGATTCATCATCTCAAATCGGAGGAAAGTTTAGAAGATGAACTATTCCATAGTAGATTGCGGGGTGACACCTCAGTAGTAGAGTTGGTTATAAACATTTATAACAACTCGAAGAAATTGAGAGAGTTGGGAGTTGAGTACAGTGAGCAATCTTTGAGGGAAATTGTATTGAGGATATTACACAATAAATATGACTCTTTCAAGAAGACTCTTGAGGAGCATTCTCCCAACTATACCTTGACTTATGAAATTGAGTTTAGAAATAAAATCAAAGAGCAAGCAAATACTAAGGACCTTAAGTTGATGAAACTAAAAGGTTTAAAAGTTAAAAGAAAGCTCATGAGGAAGTTAGAATTGAAAAGGGGAAATGTTTCTCCTAAAACAAGCTCATCGAATGATGATATCTATGGCTTGAATATTTGGAGGTATGTTCATACTAGAGAGTTTTGTCTACAGTTCCTTATGAGTATACTTGGGTATTAGATACTGGTTGTGGTACTCATATATGTACTTCTGTACAGTGATTGTGGAATAGTAGGAGGCTTACAAAGAGGGAAATGTACCTAAGAGTCAGATTCGGAGCACGGGTTGTTGTAATAACTATAGGGACATATAGCCTTCGTTTGCCGAGTGGCCTAATTTTAGTTTTGAAAAATTGCTATTATATTTCTACTCTCACTAAGAATATTATTTCTATTTCTCGTTTAACAACAGAAGGATTTGAGATTTTATTTTCTAATAATAAATGTCAAATTCACTGTAATAATGTTCTTTATGCTTGTGGAATATCTGTGGATGGCATTTATGTTCTAGATACTAAAACCAAAATGCTAAATATGAAAATTGTTAAGAAATCAAGATTAGATAATAAGAAATCCACATACTTATGAGACTGTCTTCTAGGCTAAATAAATGAGACTCTCTTAACTAAGTTACACAAATGTGGAGACTTAGGCCCAATGGAATGGGAATCCTATGGTGTGTGCAAACTTTGATTAAAAGGGAAGATGACTAAGAAACCATTCAAAGGAAAGGGATAGCGTACCACTAGTACTTTGGAAATAATATATTCCAATGTATGTGGTCCAATGAGTGTTAAGACACACAAGGGTTTCGTCTACTTCTTAACCTTTATCAATGATTACTCGTGATATGATTATTTATACCTTATGAGGAATACGTTTGAACATAGGGAAAAATTGCGCAGAGCGTAGCAAGGGAATTTTCCCATTGCGATCGGGCCCCAAATGAACATGGGTTGTTCAGAGTGGGGCCTGTGTGGATGCCCTGTGAGCCGAAGAGCTCATGGGCCGTTAGCAAGCGGTAATTCTACACGAGCTAGCGGGCTGCAAGACTGCTATGCTACAAGGGTAGCCCGCAAGCATGGGCGTGTGGTAGCAAGGTAAGCCCGCAAGGTCTTACCCTGTGTTAGACTCGCGGGTTAGCCCACAGGTCTTAGTGACCCGCACGGCTAACCCACTAAGTTGGATGGGAATATTCCCATCCCACTTTGAGTTTAAGGGGGAGCTAAACACTCCCCCTTTTTCTCCTATATATAAACCTCCAACTCCTTATTATTCCACACTTAGCTCAGTTTTTCTCCTTGAGTTCGACATCTCTTTCTTCGTTCTTTGTGCGAGATCCTCCACGAGTTTCTCCAAATAATGAAGAATTCATTTGAAGGCTCTTTCTAAAGTGACCATTCTTAGTTTATTTTTGGGTTGATTTTTAAGTTGTCTAACAGCTACTGTTTACTAATAGGTTCTTCCTCAAACGAGGTTTTGGTTTTGAAGATCTGTGTGGATCAATTGTGAGGCTATCCTAGTTTGGAAGCTCATGCTAACGAAGTTCTGCTAAATTTCTCTAAGGGAACACCGCTACCAAAGGAAGAGAAAGCACCCATCAACTGGTAATGTTCTAAACTTAGATGCTAGGTTTCTATTATAAGCTTTATAAACCTAAAAGCATCTATGGAACGTATTAACTTAGTTTATATCAATCATGGCATGCTTAGAAGATCCTTAGGTTAATTTTAAGTTTTGAAATTCCACCTATGTTTGCATGCGTAATTACTATCTTGATTAACCAGCACAAATTACTTAGGATAGTGAAACTAATTAGGTATTAAGTAGACTCTTAATTAAGTAAGTTTAACTTGAATTATTTTTAGGAAAATAACTCAATTTTGCATTGACTTAATTAAGTTATGGCTAAGAGTAGGAAAAGCTGAGTTGCTTTACACTACATAGTTTATGTGATATAAGCTTGTGCTTAGTAGTTTCTAACTTAGTTTAAAACTGAGTAAATTGAGACATTAATTTTATAAATGACACTTGTGCATTTAACTATTTCTATGAAGACATAATATTCTTTTGGATTCCTTTTCAGGTAAAAATCACTGAAAACAAAAAGGATATTTATGTGGTCATCACTACCAAAAGGTATCAGTACTGAATGTTGGAATTACGTCACTAGCGTCCAAGTCAAATAGTTATCTTCTGACATCCACCATCTTTCAGTGTCTCCATACCATCTACAAAATCAGCAAAAGAAACCAATTACAAATCTCCATGTTTTATCTCGCACGCCTCTCTAAAATAGATTTGCTTGAAGATATAAGAGTGATTGACGAGATAAAGATTAACATATTAATCTTGCACCTCAACGTTTAAAATCGCTGTCTCTGAACATCCTCAAATCTGTTTCAAACAAGCAGATTTAAAAACTATGAAGAGCAAAGATTTTGAAGATCAAGTCAAGATGAGAAGTTTACAATGGCTAGTCTCCGCCCTTCTACAACTATAAATAGAGCCTAAAGCAAGCATTTATAACTTAGTGAATTACCTTGAATTTCTAAGAGCTGAAACTCTGCCAAAGCAATAACAGCATTCAAAATTCCAACTCAAGTAATCCAAAAGCAAACAACCATTTCAAATAAGTTTGTAGAGAGAAATTAGATAGGCTTAGAATTCTTGCTAAGCTAAAATCATTTGTAAAGGATTTAATGTTTTATAAGTTGAAATCCTTTGTTCTTAACTTTCATTCAAATATCCGAGTGAGTCAGTTTGGGAATGGTACCCAAACTGAGTTGAATGGTAGTTAGAAAGGAAGGTACGTTTTATATTCATTCTATGCATTTTCAAAGACTTCTCCACCTAATTAAAGGAAAGAAACACTAGTGGATTTAAGTTCGGAAAGGGAATCCATGGACTGGAGGTAGGCTAGGGGCCAAACTAGGATAAATTGAGGTGTTTTCTATCCTTATCTCATTATATCATCTTAGATTGTATGTTCGCTCATTGATAATCTCTCGTTTTATTTTATCTACTTGAAAACCAATCTAAGTTGAGTAAGTTTTACTCAACACAATATGAAGATAAACTAAGGGAGCTCAAGTTGAGTAGTTTGTAGTTTTAGCATTAAACTTGCACTCAACATAGGATACTCAACACACATTTAAATAACTTGGCAATCAATTTTTAAATCTAAAAGGAACAAGTTGATTTGCATTCACCCACCTCTACACAATTATTAAGACTTATGTGGACCAATAAGTTGTATCAAAGAACTTGTTCAACTTAAGAACTAACCTTCTAGAGTATAAAGATCTGATGGCTTAAAATAATCCCTCCTACACTTCTAGTCATGGATAGATGACACTCCTTCAAGAAGGAATTTCTATTACTAGGCTCCACTCTTTAATGGTCAGCATTACACATTTTGGAAAAATAGAATGAAAAATTTTACACAACCGCAAAGCATGCAAGCATGGCTAGCTATTGAGTTAAGAACTGGAATTCCTACCATTTTTAGGAATGGGGAACGTATTCCTATTAACCTAAAGGATTACGATGATGCTAACCTAAGGCTTCTCAAGGACAATTTGATAGAAATCAACTACTTACATTGTGTGTTAGATTTTTTAGAATTTAATAGGATCTCAGGGTGCAAGACTAGACATGATTTCTGGAGGAAGTTGGAAGTCACCTACTAGGGGACTGACAAAGTAAAGGAGTCTAAGATCAACTTTATGATCCGGGAGTACGAGCTATTCTAGATGGGTGCCAATGAAGGTATTCAATCGATGAATACCAAGTTCATTAATATCATTAATGAACTCAAAGAAACTAGGCAAGGACTTCACCAAAGAAGAGATGGTGAAGAAGATCCTTAGAGTTCTCATCAAGGAGTGGGGCGCAAAGAAGAGCGTGATCGAGGAGGCTCATGATTTGAAGACCTGTAGCTATGATGAGCTAATAGGCACCTTGCTGACTCAGGAGATATCCTTGAGAAATATGATGATGATTCCAAGAAGAGTAAAGGTAAGGAAAAGGAGAGAAAAACTATTATCCTTAAGGCTGACCCATCCGACGAAAGTATAGAAGATGATTCAGATGAGCAAATGGCACTTCTTACTAAAAGATTCAAGCGCTTCATGAAGAAAGATGAGAAACTCAACAAGAAGAAGTTTCTTAGCAAAAACAAGCTAACTCAGCATAGAAGAGTAGCTGAGGAAGGATAAAAGAAAGAGTATAACAAAGACATCAAGTGCTTTGGCTATGGAAAGAAGGTCACATCCAACCATTCGATCCTAAATAAAATAAGTACATATTCAAGAAGAAGTTTGGGCAGAAAATGAGGCACTTGCTACCACATGGAGTGATAGAAGAATCTTCATCGCCTGATGAAGAAGAAAATGATTCCACCAACCTTTGCTTAATGGTGATTGATGGAGATAGGTGTGAGAGCTCAACATTAAATGGAAACCATTCTACTACTGACTCAAATGCTGAGAAGATCAAAGGGAAAAACACCCAAGTTGAGGTAAATTTGGAAATCCCTTTGTCAATAGAAGAGTTCACCCAAGTACTCTTTGATGTTATGAAGCTAACTAATAAGTCAGTAAAGAATATTAAGGAGCTAGTGATGAGAAGTGATAATCTAGAAGACATTATTACTTCCTTATCCCTTGATATCATCTTTCTTTAGGATAAAGTTGAGTATCATGAGAGGTATAACAATAAGCTCACTAAGCATTTAGATGAGTTGATTGCTGAGCTAGTAGCTTCGAAGAAAGAACGGGAACCTCCTCCAGCTCTGAGTAACAAAACTCGCAACTCTAAAAAGGGGAAGAAATCTCTCCAAAGAGGAAAGTGAGCCAGCCTAAATTAAAGTGGTGTGTGGCTTTTGTGGGAAGGCTGGAAATGCAACTCTCTTGTGTAGACATAAAAAAATGTTTATTTCAATGAGTATGACTCAAGTAATTTAAGCACTGCTAACAAAGGAGGAGCCATCTCAAAAGCATAAGTACCTAAGAAAATGTTACTATTTTGCATGTGAGCCTGAGATCTGTTGATGACATTGGAATGTGATATTTGGATAGTTTTTGCTCAAGGCATATGACTAGAGATGAAACTTGGTTCATATCATTAGATCGTAAAAGAAATAGGAGTGTTAGCTTTGGAGATAACAAAAAAGGCAAGATTGTTGGAAGCAGCACAATTGGTGTTTCTCCTTCAATCGAAGAGGTATCTCTGTTAAAGGACTTAAGTTTAATTTGCTTAATGTAGCTCAGCTTTGTGACAAAGGCAAAAATGTAATGTTCGACTTAACAGGCTGCTCATTTATTGACTGTAAGACTGATTCTACTATCTTTTTTACTCCAAGAATTAATAATGTGCATATGATTAATTTATCCCTTGGCTCCTCTAACTTTTGTCTCATTTCTAAGGAGGATAGTTCATGGGTTTAACACAAAAGGTTAGGTAATATAAATATTAACATTATCTTCAAATTGGCTAAAAAGCAATTAGTTGTGGGTAAACCAAGTATCAGCTTCGAGAAAGATAGGCTTTGCTTAGCATGTCAACTTGGTAAGCATGCTAGAAAGTCATTTAGATCAGTACAATGTAGTAAGTAAGAGACCATTGGAGCTCCTAAACCTACACCTTTTTGGCCCTGTTCTACCTATGAGCATGGGTGGAAACAGATTTTCCTTGGTGGTTCTAGATGACTTCACGAGATTCACATGAATAGTCTTACTGTGTAGCAAGGATGTAACCTTTGAATCTTTTATCAAACTCGATAACCAGATAATGAATGAACTAAGAATTAAAATTTTTAGAATCTGAAGTGATCATGGACATGAATTCCCGAATTTCCATTTCAAAAAATTTCGTTCAGCGCATGGAATTAACCATAACTTATCTAATCCTTATACGCCTCAACAAAATGATGTTGTAGAAAGGAAGAACATAACCATAGTTGAGATGGCTCGATCCATGCAAAGTGATAACAATATACCAAAGTACTTTTCGGGAGAAGCTATTAACACGCCTATTATATCGTTAATCGAGTTTTAATTCACCTAATTTTGGAGAAAACACCCTATGAGCTTTGGCGACGGCGCAAGCCTACGATTAGTAATCTTAGATCCTTTAGTTGTAGGTGTTTCATATTGAATACCAAGGAGCAGTTAGGTAAGTTTGATATGAAGGTTGATGAAGGTATCTTTTTGGGTTACTCAACTAACATTAAGGCATATAGAATATATTTCAAGAAAATCAATCTTTTGTTGGAGTCTATGCATGTAGATTTCGTTGAAATTAACAATGCAGGTAGACGTCCCTTTGATGATGAAGAAGGAGTAATTCAAGATGAAAATCAACTGAGCATGCCGCTCTCTATGCTTCCCAAACCAATACAAGAGTAAGAAACTGGGGAAGCTAAAGTTGATGAAGATCTTTCAATCAACTTCAATTAAGAGGAAGATCAAGCTTAGCCTCAACAACCTAGTGTATAGACTCCCATTGTAGATCCGAGTCTTCCAAGAGAGATTAGAACTCATCGCAATCACCAAATCAAGATTATTATTGATGATGTACATGATCCAATCATGATGTGAGGTCAACTCACTAGGATGATGAGTCATCCAACTTTCATCTCATTGATTGGACCCAAAAAGTTTGAAGATGCAGAAGGAGATGACTACTAGATGATCACGATGTAAGAGGAATTAGATTAGTTTAAGTGCAATGATGTTTGGGATCTAGTTCCTAAGCCCAAAGGGAAATCAATCATCGATACCAAATGGGTTTTCAAGAACAAGCTTGATGAAGATGGTGTTGTCATCAGAAACAAGGCCAAGCTTGTTTCTCAAGGCTACAATCAACAAGAAACGAGACCTATGCGCCAGTAGCTCATCTTGAAGCAATTAGGATTTTATGTTCTTTTGCATCCCATATGAACTTCTAGTTGTTTCAAATGGATTTAAGAGTTCTTTCCTAAATGGCTTCATTCAAGAGGAAGTTTTTGTGCACCAGTCTCTAGGCTTTGAAGATGCAAAGAATCCAGAGCACGTTTACAGATGGAAGAAGGCTCTATATAGATTAAAGCAAGCACCCCGTGGTTGGTATAAAAGGCTGACCAACTTTCTTCTCAGCAAAGGATAAGGCAAAGCGGATACAACTTTGTTCATCAAGTGAAGAAAAGAAGATGTGTTGCTTGTCCAAATATATGTTGATGATATAATATTTGGAGCAATTGATAAAAGATTTGCAAGGAGTTCAGTAAGCAAATGAAGAGTGAGTTTGAATTGTCAATGATGGAGGAGCTCAACTTTTTCCTCTGACTGCAAATTAAGCAAAGTGAAGATGGAATCTTCACTAACCAAGAAAAGTATACCAAAAAAGTCCTGGAGAAGTTTGATACGGAGCATCCGAAGCTAAAGTCCACTCCCATGGCCACTGACATAATCTTGAGTAAGGATGAAGCTGGTAAGCCTGTAGATAGTAAGTTCTATAGAGGTATTATTGGTTCTCTCCTTTACTTAATTGCTAGTAGGCCTAATAAGAGCATGTCCAACCATTTTCCCCATTTTCCATTCCCCAAACCCCATTTTGCAGGATCTACAGTGTTTTTTTCTCCACAATCTTCCTCATTTTCAATTCCTCATTTCAGATTCCAATAAAGTAATAATATTTTATTATTATATTAATTTATTTACATCAAATCTATTCCTAATAACAAAAAAATATTAAACACATTAAATTAAATCAAAACTAAAAAAATATTAATATAATAACCATTCCCCAAAATAGGGTTCCCCATATATAGGGAACCCCATTTTGGGGATATACTATATGGGGAATGGTTGGACTTAACCATTCCCCATATTCATTCCCCATTTTGGAGATTTCCCCAAAATGGGGAACCATTGGAAGTGGCCTAATATTCAATACTTTATATGTTATTGCGTGTGTTATCAAGCTGACTACAGAGAATCTCACTTAGCAACTATTAAAAGAATTCTTCAATATTTGCAAGGTTTTATTGATATAAGTTGGTGGATTCAAAATAGATCAGATTTCACTCCAAGAGGATACACAGATGTAGATTATGGAAGAGACAAGCTTGATAGGAAAAGCATCACTAGAGGATGCCATTCCTTGGAGAATGTCTTATCTCTTAGCATAGCAAGAAGCAAACTTCTGTTGCGTTGAGTATTATAAAAATTGAGTACATGGTAGCAAGAAGTTGTGTAGCACAAATGCTATAATCAAGCAACAACTACAGGATTATGGTATAAAGTCTAGATGCCTCAAAGTTATGTGTGATAATAAGATCAGAATTGACCTATCCAAAAATCTAGTTCAACATGTAGGATGAAGCATGTCAATATAAGGCATCACTTCATAAGGGATCATGTGCTAAGAGGAGATGTTAAATTAGAGTATGTTCATTCAAAAGAGAAGCGCGATTATATTTTCACAAAGCCATTAGCAAAGGAGCAATTCAACACTCTTAGAGAGCTAATTGGAACGGCAAATCCAATTTGATTAAAATCCCAGAAATTTGACTCGTCTCAAAAACAATTTCGAGAGTCGTGGTGAGCTGAGTGAGGTAATACGTATTTACTCTATTTCTATTTTAACTCCATTAGTTTAGTTTTCTCGGTATAAAATTAGAAAGGCACTCTATTTGAAGTGTTTTTGAATTTGAATCATTAAAGCTAAAACTACAATGTTTTAATTAAGGCAGTTTAAACTCCTATTCCATCTCACCATTCTTTTTATCTTGTCTTGTAAAGAGAACATGTGTTATGTTGTAGGCAATATGTCTATAAAAGAGGAAATGGGTTGGAGAGAGAAGGCACTTGTAATCTTTGAAGCTTAAACATTTATTCTCTCAAAATCTCTAATTTCTTCTCTCAAAATTTCAAGTGTAATGGCATCCTCTCTACAACAACAACAAACTCCTAAACACGATCTTGGTGGAAATCAATATTTTTTAAGGGACAAATCTCAACGGAATATGTATGTGGACATTAAAGGAAACACTAAGAAAATCAACCATTCTAAAGGAAGCGTCCTAACTTATGTCAAGTGGGGAAATGCTGAAAGAGAGTTTGGTCTAGTGTATGAAGTAGACTATGAAAGAACTTTGAAGAATAAGACTTTGTATAGAGTTGCCAAGAAGTAGAACCTGAGCAATTTCCTTCTCCTTGATGGGCCAACCATTAATGAAATCATGAAGAGCTTCTACAACAACCTCTACATCATAGAGGGCTTCCCAGTCATCCTAGGAGCATCATTCACATCCCTTAAAAGGAACTATGCTAAGGAGAAATGGCGATGAAGAAGCAGTAGCAGTCTTGGAAGATTGGAAACTTCTGGTGGACTATGGGTAAGGAGGATTAGCATATTTGGTCTAGCTTGGAGGGCAAGAGCTTTCCATGAGCTCTTAACAAAGATTTTGCTACCCAAGACTGGATCTCTCTCAAGCTGCACCAAGTTTGAAATGTGCATTGTCTACCACATGGTGACTAGCAAGCAGCTTAACTAGCTTGTGTTGATTCTCCATCTCCTCACTAAGGTGACCACTATGTATCACTGTGGATATCTCATCTTGACCATAGTGAAGGTTGTGAGGATCAATTTAGATAGATATGGAAAGGAAGGGGGAGATCACCTACTAACATTAAAGAGAACTTTTGATCTCCAGCACCTCAAGAATCTGAAGTTTTCTCAACTTCACTCTGGGTATACAAAGGCTCATGACATTAAGCCGAAGATGAATAAAGTTGAGCTTGCTATTTTTCCTAAAGATGTTTTGAAGGAAGATGAGGATTTCGGGATGGATGAGGTTGAAGTCTCCAGGTAAGGGATAATTGATGAGCTTCCTCTAAGGGCTCAATTGTTACGGGCACAGACCATTGTGAGCCTAGTCGTAAAAGTGGCTACTCCAAGGAAGAGAGCTAGTCCAGCAAAAAGAAAGGTAGCAGCTGAACCTGCCCAAGCACAACCTAAGAATAAGAACAAACTTAAGACCAAGGTCTAGAGGGAAGCTGAGGCTAAGGTAAAACTTGAAGTAGAAGAAGTTGAGGCAACTAAATCAACTCTTCTTCCTCCTCCTCCTCCAGAACTTGTTGCAAAAGTGTAGAAATGTCTGTGGCTAAATTATCCCAAGGGTTGAGGGAGCGCAAGAGAAAATTTGAGGCTACATATATAGCAGAAGAGACTTCTCTACAAGAAGCAAAGAAAAAGAAAGAGGATATAAGGACACTATTGGTGTTCTTGAGGAGTAACTAAAAGCATAATCCAAATTAAAGGGTATAAAAAAGAAGAGGACTGCCTCTTCTAGGCCCAAAAGAACTCTCCATATAGTGGAGAGTGATGATGATGTGGAAGAAATTAATAGGAAGAATCTTCTCTTCCTAATGAATCTGCCAAGTCCCCAATTCCCACTCAATAAGCAGAGTTATCAGAAACTCAGGTTGAATTACTTGAGGCTGATCCATCCTTGGATTAAATAGATATTCACCACTTTCCTACTCATAAGTTTAATAGTTTGTTCACAAGATTCGGTTATATATCAACGGTGCCAAAAACTTGTTCATGAAAAATATAGGTGTTGTCAGTACCTCTTATCAAATAGAAAAATGATGATAACTGCAAGTATATAGTTGCGATGTAGTTTTAAAAGATATCGATCCCACAAGGAAGGGCTAGTTCTAAAGATCAACAAGGAAGATAAGATAAAAAGAAAATAATGTATAGTTTGTTTGGATAGGAGGGTTAGAATGTAATATGAGTAAATATAGGTATGAAAGATTAGAGAATCTAAATATATAGATTTTCCCTACAAAATAAGGAAAGTAGAGAAAACATGCAAGTTCAACAAAGATGTTACGATTCACTAAACTAATCTAATAGACTCGGTTCTATATACTCAGATGTTCAATTATTCGTCGCAGAGTAACACATGAAATGACTTTTCTAGATCTAGCGCAAACGAATTAAGACTATCATATAAACCTGGACAACATCAAAACTATGCTTAGTACGGGTCGCTCTCACATAGCCACATTTAGCAAGTTACCATTCCAAAAATGTTGGCTCACTAAACAGCGTTATATTACAGATCCAGTGATTATATACAATATTGTTAACCCCGAAACTACTCTTAAAATTAACTCCAACGCATATAACTTGACTAACATAAAAGACTTAACACGAAATATGCATTATGACACATAGACATATCATAAACTTCGAAATAGAAAGTATAAGTAGAAAGCAAAGCAAAGTTGTAAGGTAT
>CATIWQ010478366.1:0-11395 GCA_949673415.1 Euphorbia schlechtendalii | reverse complement strand
ATATATACCAGTCCACTACCAGATATCACCAAGGATTTTTAAAAAACAAGTTTAACACTAGAGATAAAACAAACATATACATAAAAATTAGATAAAAACCAGTCCACTATCACATATCAGTAAGGATTTTTAAAAAACAAGTTTAACACTAGAGATAAAACAAATATATACATAAAAACTAGATAAATACCAGTTCACTACCAAATATCAGCAAGGATTTTTAATTTACAAGTTTAACACTAGGAAAACACCAAACATATACATAAAAACTAGATAAAAACCAGTTCACTACTAGATATCAGCAAGTATTTTTTTAAAAAAAGTTTAACACTATGAATATACCAAACATATACATAAAAACTAGATAAAAACTAGTCCACTACCAAATATCAGCAAAGATTTTTAATGTACAAGTTAAATACTAGAGATAAAACAAACATATACATAAAAACTATATAAAAACCAATCCACTACTAGATATTAGCAAGGATTTTTAAAAAACAAGTTAAAAACTAGAGATAAAACAAACATATACATAAAAACTAGATAAAAATCAGTACACTACCAGATATCAGCAAGGATATTTAAAAAACAAGTTTAACACTAGAGATAAAACAAACATATGTATAAAAACTAGATAAATACTAATCCACAACCAGATATTAGCAAGGATTTTTGAAATACAAGTTTAACACTATGAATACACCAAACATATACATAAAAACTAGATAAAAACCAGTCCACTACTAGATATCAGAAATGAGTTTTAAAAATAATTTAACACTATGAAAACACAAAACATATACATAAAAACTAGATAAAATACAAGTCCACAACCAGATATCAACAACCATTCTTAAAAAAAGTTTAACACTATAAAATACACTAAAAACTAGATAAATACCAGTACACTACCAAATATCAGTTCACAACCAAATAATTTGGCACCAGTTAAATACTAGATTAAACCTTAATTGTAACTAAAGATAACATAAATCATGTTATAGAAAAGAAAGAAGCTAACAACAACAAAATTTGTAACTACAAGCACAAAAAACATATAAAATAACAGATATATAACAGATCTAAAGTACAAATTGAAAACACAAAAAATAGAAAACACAAGCACAAAAATAGAAAACACAAGGAATAATTTGAAAAAATGAAAAAAATACCTCAAGTGCGGGTGCCTTCCCCATTTCATTGGATGGTCCAGCCTTGGAAGGATTTGAAGCAGACTTCACTGATTTAGAAGTTTTCTTTGAAATAGCAGGACTTTTTAACAGAAAAACAGTAGATCAACAAAAATAAAAAAATGCTTACCGTCAGAAGGAGAAAATCAACAAGAAAAATATTGATATTAGGTTAAAACTTCAAATCACACGAAAAAGAAAGTAAAATCGTAGAAGAACGATAGCAAAACAGAAAGGAATGAAGAGGATGATAATGGAAAAGTAAGTCAGTTATGGAGAACGTAAAGAGTTTGTTTAGGAAGCACGTACTGAAAAAAGAAAGACAAACGGAATGTAAGGAAACAATTTTTTGATTAGTTTTGAAACAAAAAATGTAATGAGCCGAAACTTGGGCCGAAACATTAGTGACAAAACAGGCCAAATTTGACAATTTTTCAAAAATAATTAAATACTATTACGAATAATCTAAAAAGGAAAGTTAAGAGAAATCCTAAAACAAAACTAAAAACCAAATTATTTCCTTTTTTATATGCACATGCAAAAACACGACCTCGTCAAGAAATTATTATTTTTCATGCAGATTCTTACAGCCATTTTGTGTGTTTAAATTTAGAAACAAATTTTCAAGTTCCCCTATATAACAATGTGGATTTAGAAACAAAATTAAATGTTAATGAATGAAAAAAGTTGCATGATAGTAGACGAAGAATATGAGAGATTTTTCAAATTTTTTTTGGAGAATTATTGATGTTTGAAGAGGTTGGGTTTTTTCAAATTTGATATAATACAAGTTCAAGAAATACGATTGTTAGTTAGCATTTTATTTTATTTATTTTTACTTATATTTTCATTACTCGTAATAATAATTCATTTGGTATTTTTTTTAAAATATATTATGCATTAAATTTTTATTTAAAATTATCTGGATGAAGTATAATAATTTAATAAATTATATAAAGAGCAAATAAATAAGTTTAGAAGACGGTAGGTGTAAAAGGATGATAAATAACATTTCACATTTTTCTAATAAATAAATATAAAGAACATAAAAAAATTATAAAGGATGGTAAGTGTAAAAAAAGACAGTAAATATATCACTAAAGTAGAACTAAAAGATTTTTTTTACAGTTATGGTTGATTAAATAAGTAATTTTGGTTAATTAAATAATATGAACCCGAAATGCTTGATTTTGGATCTAATCTCAATTTTTTATTCTTTATAGTCCATACACTAATTGCACAATTCTCTTTTGCTTTCCAGTCAATTCCCATTGAGCTATTGCATGATTGTTGATAAGATTAACATTCATTATATTATTATGAGATATGTTTATTTTCAAACTAATCTTCTTCAAACTTTATTTAAAAAAAAAAAAAAAGGGTTTGCCTCATTTGAGATTTAATGGAAAGGAAAATCCCCAACCCACCCCAGATGTGACTCGAACTTGGGACCTTTAGAGTGCATAGCTTCCGTCTTAACCACTAGGCTAAGATCTCAATAACTATTAAATAACATCGTAACTGTATGTCAAATTCAATGTTATCGAAAATCGGATCGGATATCGAAGCAGCAAAGTATGTGGTTTTGAGTTTTATTGGTTCAAACGGGTTCCATCGTGATTCAACTGTTATTATTTTTTATATGTAAATTTTTAAATAAATATATATAAAATAGTACATATTCATTAATCATCAAGTATAAATTATAAATAAACAAACAACTCACTAAAATTATAACGCAAGTAAATACAAAAAGGAATTAATGATATATTTTTATCTATTACTAACTTTAAATAATATTTTAATCTTATAAGACATTTAATATGATTAATGATCTTTAAGTAAATAATTAAAAAATTTAATAACTAATAATATCTCTTCTATTAAAATAAGTAACAATATAAATTAATTGATTTTCTACATTTAAAAATTCAAAAACATTAATTATAAATTTAATTATTTTCATGATAATAAAAAAACCAGGGTTGGTTCATCGGTTTTGTTTTTGTTCAAACCAATCTAGAATGGTATTGTATAAAGCCGTTATTTTTATTCAATCTGACCGAATTCATTGCCGGTTCCCAATTGAACCGATCGGTCCGGTTTCAATAACGTTTGTGAAATTACAATAAAAAATTATTCAGCCTTCTAATGGTAACTGGTAATAATTGAATTTTATCCCCGCAAAGAAAAAACCCTACTGTCACCGCCATGAATATGTGATCACCTATCTCCGTCATGTCTCGCTGCAATCTGACCCTCCATTAACTGAAGACAGCCACACCAGTAATGATTCACATCCTTCGCCCTCTGCTCCAATCATAATTTGAGTATTAAACCCTAACCTATACCATAAAACCCCAATTGTGAATCACCTAAGCCACTGGTTTCTCTTCGAGTCCTATTGTTTTTCATTGCCATTCTTTACACTAGCCTTTGGTTTCTACTGCAGTTCCCTTCCGTAGCCTTTATTGCACCGATCTTGAGGGAAATTGGAATTTTTATGAACTCAATTCATAGCACTGGAATCGGTTCATACTGAAGATCCTAACTCGAATGCTGATACTTTCTTTTGAGTCAAATTTACCATCACATCAGCAATAAAGAATCTTGGCTCCTTTGGTAAGACATTGCTCCGTCCTAAATTGCGAATCACTAAGCCACTAGTTTTCGTTTTATTCTTGATCATATCGTTGGTTTTCTTGATATGCTCTTGGTTTTCTTGATTGTTCTTGCTTATCTTTACACCATCATGATTAAACCATCCCCCATCCTTGAGAGAGATAGGTAGACTTCACTGGTCCCTTTCTCAGTGTAATCATAGAGAGATAGTTAGAAGTCATCGATCCTCTATTCGCTGCAGCCTTTAAAGAGAGATATAGGTAGACGCCACCGGACCCTCTCCCGGTGCAACCAACCTTGATATAGTTAAGTAGAAGACATTGGTCCTTATCCCCATGCGACTAAGAGAGTTGGGTAGATGTCATTGGACCCTCTCTCAGTACAGCCCTTATCACGATGGCTTTCCCTCATATGGAAACCTGAAACCGTAACAAGGCTGCCCCTGAACAAGTTGCCTTCTGTTCCGACAATTCAATTTATTTTGAGAACTTCCCCAATAATCATGACTCGACTGGTATGCGAGCTTTCTTTGCTAAGTATGGTGTAATTGGTTCAGTTTATGTTGCAAGAAGACGTAATGCGAGGAATCTAAACTTTGGTTTCATTAGTATCGACATTTCATCACCGCTCACGAGGTTCTTTATAGGCTGAATACGATATATATTAGCAACATTTGTTATAAGAGCCTTCAAAGCAAGATACACTTCTCATCTTACCAGAAAACCGATGCAGAGGTAAGCTAAGCGAATCAAAAAATTTGAATTCAGAGATTCGACTAGAGATGGTCGTACTTAAGCTAGGGTAGTTGCCCCCTCAAATGACGTGTTCAAGGTTAGTCTAGAAGACTCTTCTCCAGTTGTTGATTGGCCACATTTCGCATACATGTTGAAAGTCAGAAACATATCGGCAATCCCGGACCTCATAGAAATGGTTTTCAGTAGACATGCAATTCACCTTTGATTTCATTGCACCGATAGGGGGCAACCTTGTTGTGATAACATTCCATTCTAGTAATGCAAAATTGCATTCATAAGCGGTGATTGGCTACCTCTCAATGACATCTTCTTGGAAGTGATGGATTTTCCGCTATATTTTGTGTCGTCCGAATGCCTATTTTATGTTGATTTCTTGGGCATCCCTCCTACTCTTATCTTCGAACATATGATTGTCAGGTCATCTTCCTTTCTTGCAGTGTTTTAAAAGGCGATAGGCGTTAGTTGATGGTAAGAGCCTCCAGGGACCTAGGCGGATTAGTTTTTTAAAATATATATTATTTGTTAATGAATTAAAA
Organism: Euphorbia schlechtendalii; assembly: GCA_949673415.1. Taxonomy (NCBI): domain Eukaryota; kingdom Viridiplantae; phylum Streptophyta; class Magnoliopsida; order Malpighiales; family Euphorbiaceae; genus Euphorbia; species Euphorbia schlechtendalii. Next base: position 6,289 of record CATIWQ010478366.1, on the reverse strand, counting down.
TAATAAATTTAACAATCACATAAATTTTTTTATAATAATATTAAACATTCATATAGTAACATTATTCTAGGCTTTGGCGACAATTTTTTAAGCTTTGGTGACATTTTTCTAGGCTTTGGCAACACTTTTCTGGTCTTTGGCGACAGTTTCCACCTTGACCGCCCGATTATATAAAATCGGGGTGGTGTTCCAAAAATCCCCGCCTAAGCGGCCGCCTTTTAAAATATTGCTTTCTTGGTACTTTTGTTGCACATGACTTTAATTACGTTTGCCCGGATATATTGGATGTTGTTTCTTGTATGATAATTGCGTCGATTGGAAGTGAAACCGAAATTTAGTTCTTCTAAATGGGATGATAATCAACTTCAGACAAGCGGTTGCATGCTCAAAATTCCTTTCTATGGACCTTTCAAATTGCAATTCCTTGTCCGAAAAGTTAGAAAATGAATGCCTATCGTTACATAACAGCCCCAAGTCTGCATCGAAGCCATTTTTTTATCCCCTTTAACACGTTTGCGGCAAATGACTCGCATTCGATTGGATAGTTTGGACAACATGATGTGCCTCTTGTTCAATTATCAAATAAGTCCATTAGCTCGCTCAAGACTGGTTATTGGATCACTAAGGCTCCCATCTCGAATAACGTCGCAGTTGATCCGCATGTAACCACACAAGAACAATTGCAAGATTTATTTCGAATGCATGGAATTCATGGCAACGTCAAACAAAAGCCTATGCCTATTTATAATAAATCAGCAAGCTTGAAATCGTATGGAACCATCCATTTGCAATTGAGGGGCAATAATACATCAATTGCGTTGGTCGGGACAACAACGATTAGCATAAATCGTGATAGAGAACAAGTTGGGGCTTCTTCTTTAATGACTAGGACATTAGTGGAAAGTGATGAAATAAATAACGAGCTTAGGCAGCCTTTAATTGGGATGAGAAAGTTGAAATTCTTTAGCTCTTCGGGACCCGATATCGCCAACATGAATAGAATTATCACTCGATCAAGAGCAAAGCTGACTTTGGAGAATAAAATTTTTTAACGGTTGCTACGGGAAGGAAAATCGACCTATTTAAGGACAAACACGTAGTGATAATCTTAGAGGCTCTCGAATCCTGGTAACCGTTAGCATCTTGTGCTAACTTCAAGGTTTTTGTTTTATCTTCTTTATGTCTTTATCGTTCATGTTGGAATGGTCGAGGGGAACAAGTAACAGGGAAAAACAATCTTTTGTTCGCAAAAATATTGTGAAATTCATAGCACATTTTTTTGTCCTATTAGAAACCAAAGTAGCGGAAATCTTGGATCAAATAGCTCAACGTTTTTGAGGGTACAATAATTTTGCAACACATGTAATTATGTTGAATGGCTTATCAGGAGGTATCTTTATTTCTTAGAACACGTCTCTAATTCATGGCTTGATTATTTAAACAAGCTACTGTTGCGCAACTGGGCGTTTCACGACCAATCAGTTAGTTTTCCATGTTGTTACGATTTATGGATCGACAAGAATATCAATGTGGCAAGAGCTTTACCCGCTCATGCAAGGTTTTCTAATGTAATAGTTTATGGGGAACTTAATGAGGTGTTGCACTTGTCAGAGCATTCAAGCGGTGTTCTTTATCTATAAACGGCTAAATTCAGGGACTTTGTTAATGATTGCGAGTTACTTGACTTATCATTGCAAGGCTGAGACTATACCTGGTCTAATAGCCTCACATTTTCATGCATTGATAGAGTGGTAGCTTCTTGTGACTTGACTGACTTATGGTCACTGCTCGTAATAAAAACTATCAACACTTTCTTATCGGACCATATCTCGATACATTTCAGCTCTTTACTAGAACCGAATAATCAATCGAAGATATTCCATTCTTTGAATTATTAGTTGGATCGCCCAGATTTCTTGGTACATGCCGTGCAGGTTGGGAGGGAATTTGCAACTCAAATTCAACCATGGATATTTAAGCCAAATTAATTCGGCTACGTCAAGCTATTAGGCAATGACACTTAGTGAATTTTGGGGACTTAGAAGGTAACATTAAGAGGCTAGAAACTCAGGTTATTAAGCTTACTTCGAGCAACTTTTTACGGCCTCTCAATCAAGAATTATCGAAGGCGCTTCAGGACGTAGAAAAAAATCTTTTCATTCAACGATGGAACAAGGAAAAACTTAGACACCAGCAGTCACGTGTTACTTGGACACTTTGGGTAATGAACAGTACTTCCTTTTTCCATCGAATTGCCCCCGCAAGCTTCCACAACAACCATATATCACAATTGGAATTTGACGGAATAATGACTCACATTTCGGCCTTAATCGTGTCATACGTTAGGATATATTTTACTCAATTGTTTTCGGTTCAAAGGGATTTTCCTTTTTCTCTATGAAGGCTGATTTTTAACAAGGTAAATCGAGAGTCCAATATAAGGCTGATTGCACCATTTTCTGAAGAGGAGGCATGGTTGGCGATGTCTTCATGCGGTGAAAATAAAGCATCTGGCCTGGATGGTTTTAATTTCTTTTTTTAGAAGAGATTTTGACATCATTTGAAAGGAGAAATCGTGCATCTTATATGCCTTCCATTCCAAGTCAAGGCTTCCTAATGCGATCAAAACATAGCACACCATTCTTATCCCAAGGTACCCGGCTCTTGCACTATAAACAATTATAGACCCTTTGCATTGATCCATGGTATTCACAAATATGTGGTAAAGTTGTTATCAATTCATTTACTCGCGATTCTTCCAAGCTTAATTTCGGAAAATCTGTTTGTTTTTGTAAAAGGGTGGAATACACATAAATGTTTTTTTCTATAGCATCGAAAATCTTGCACTCAATTCATACGATGAAGTGATCTTGCCTTTGGTGAAACTGGATTTTCACAAAGCTTTTGATAGCGGGTCTTGGGTTTACATCGATGCGGTTCTTCGATGGATAGAGTTTAATGATAAATGGATTAAATGGCTTGTGCTGAATATCGGAGAGGGTCGTCAACATTGGTAATGGTGAATGGTTGCCCAACAACACCTATTCGCTTGCGCAAAGGTGTAAAACAAGGGGACCCTCTCTCTCCCTTTATTATTGTCTTGGTCATGGAGGGTTTAAAACAATTATTTGATGTGAGTATAAGGGAGGGGTTGCTACCCAGTTTTCATTTACAGGACCCCGTTACCTTACATCTCGCTCCTCTAATTTACGATTGACACTATTAGCTTCCTTCCGGCAGATGTGACTTCAGTCCTAGAATTCACACGTATTATAAAATGTTTTGAGCTGATATCGGGTCTTTGTATCAACTACAATAAGAGCTCTATCTTGGGAATTGATGTGCATGACTTGTTGCTTCACTCTTGCACTATGTCTCTTGGTTGTCGTATTGACAAGTCTCCGATGAGATACCTTGGTGATCCCCTTAGCATGAACCAACTGCCTATCTCATGTTGGGATCCTCTAATTCAGAAATTCCTATCTCGATTACCAATTGGAAGGGAAATTGTATATCTTATTTTGGGAGAGTTGTCCTCATTAATTCGGTGATTGTTTCCTTGACCATATATTTATTAGTGATCCTAAAATTCCGGAATCTATTACCATCAAATTGAAAAGGCTGATGTGAAATTTCCTTTCGAGAGGAGATGGAAGTTCGAGTGGTATGTGCAAAGTCAGTTGGTCAATGATCAATCGACTGAAAGAACTTTACATCTTTGACTATAAATTGGTAAATTGTAGCTTGCTTTTAAAATGGATATGAAAGTTACATGATGTGGAAAACAACACCCTATGGGCCGATTATTACGTTCGTAGACATTCATTTTCGTCCTTTTTTGACATTGCAGACACGGAGTCACGCAACCTCTCCCCGATTTTGAAGGGTTAGCCCTTAAAGGTTTTTACCGGACTTATTTGCGCTATCTAATCGAAAATGATGCTCGGTTTCACAAGGCTGCAATTTACTTTTTGGACATGGAGGAATACAAAGACCATTTTGGAAACAAAGATCGCGCTCAAATGTGATTGAAAGATGCTGCCAACTTTGCCTTTAGATTTATGAGCCTTGCTCGTGCTTATTCGATTCACAACCCTTAGAGACGTCGTTATTTTGGCACAATATGCACCAGCCTTTTTTCACCAATGATGGTGACACATTCTTATGGAGTCCAGGTCCGAACAAATTATACAATGCCTTATCATTTTGCTATAGCTTCTACCTCTCGCCAAGTTGGCCAAATCCAAACATTAATTTCATGATGTTACTGTGTTCATTATTACCACTGAAAGTTCATTTCTTTGGTTGGTTAGTTTTTCACTCGAGGTTGATAACTAAATCGTTTCTTCTTCAAAAAGGTTGCCGAGCTATTCAAGATGCTTGTTGTCCTTTCTATCAACAAACCGAGAATCTGGAACACATGCTAATGTTCTACCCGAGTAGCATCTCCACTTGGCATGGTGCATTCTGTTGGCTAGGGGTAAACCTGACCCTACCTTCCTCTCCATACGGTTTTTTTCTCGTATGGTGCTCGTTCTTAAAAGAGGGCTATCCAAAGACGTTTCTACATCGCTATGGTTTCTCATCTCATGGCCTTTGTGATCTAGTCGTAATAACTATCTGTTTAGGGAGGGAAGCGGTGACATCGATATCTTTATATCCATCCTTCATCTCTGCTGGTTTTTCTTTAATTGTAAGAATATGCGCATTAGTATTACGATTTTGAATGTTATGATTGATCTCTCGAACTTACTCACTTGTAACTGAGAGGTAATACTCTCCTTGTGTATCACTATTATATATATATTGGATCGCTAGTTTGTCAGAAGTATCAACCTAATTGAAATATCCGCTGCTAATGGCCCGGCTTATATCTTTTTCTTAAAAAAAATGGTGATTGGTAATCATATTAAAATGAAATAGTTAATAAAAAAATATAAAAGTTGAGTCATCGCTTGGTAAAATATCAAAATCTACACGAGAATAGTATTTTGCTAGCTAATAAAAACAAAATTATTTTTATACAAACTAAGAAAGTCGTGGATATTTTTTTGCGCAAATGCATCGCATGTGAAATTATTCCTATTATGTTTTATAGCGAAAAACATATTTTAAACAAAAAAATTTGTTTTATATGAATTTCAAAAAATTTATTTCAACATTCTTGAGAAATCAAACAAAAAATGGGACCGATATGAAAAAATTGAGTCTTGAATATTCTTAAAATTGATAAGGGAATATACTGAACATAATGCAGATAGGTTTTTCTTTAAAAAATTGCACAGTTATACTTAAATTAAATAAAAAGAAAATATTTTTTACACCCCTGAATGTGACTCAAATATTAGAGCTTCAGAGAATCCAAGTTCAATCTTTAGTATGGTAAGATATTAGTCGCCACATAATACAGGTGGTTAAACAACAAGCAGTGGGAAACGTGGAGTTAAACTTGTTAAAGCATAAACTATTATGTAGCCAGCTATATAAACTACTAATTTGAAAAAGTCAAACGCATCAACTCTTTTCTAAAGTTGGCTTAGAAAATTGGATGTTATCTTTAACTTTCAAAAGAACCGGTTATCCCCAATAACTTGGTAAAAAAGATCATTTACCCTCCTTAACTTGGTAAAATGCACCAGTTTATTCCCCCTCAATGCCATGTATCAACTTCTGGTTGGATACGGAAAAATCAATAAAATGATATCTATGAAAAGTTAAACCAACAAAATTCTGACATGTAGAGTTGAAGGGGCTAACTGGTGCATTTTTACCATGTTAAGGGGGAAACTGGTCATTTTTACCAAGTTATGGAGGTTAGCTGATCCTTTTAAAAGTTGAGAATGACATTCGATTTTCTAAGCCAACTTAAGGGGGATGTTGATGTATTAGGCCATTGAAAATGAATCTCATTTAGATTTACTCAATAAGATGTTTCTCATATTTTTTTAGGTTACACAATTGCATCTATTTAAATGCAAAATAAAATATACTACCTGTGTCTACTATATATTATCGTTTTAACTAATTCACAGTTTCTAAGATAACAATAAACCGGATGAGGTGATTGAATAACTTACCTTTTTATAAATGTTATATTCTATTTTCAAGACATCATTAATTTGTTTGAATATTGATTCTTATAGTCTTTTCATCTTGTTATTGGAGATTAAAATATGGTTATCTTGAAAGTTGAACAAATTAATAGGGGTAGGAATGAAAAACTCAGAGAAAAAGAACATTGGAAATGCAAATGACAATAAAAAAGAGATATCAAAATCCCTCTAAAACA
>CATIWQ010478321.1:0-61848 GCA_949673415.1 Euphorbia schlechtendalii | reverse complement strand
GCCTCGATTTTTTGTAGTGAGGATTGTAACAATGGATTTAACACATGTTAGAATTTTGTTAGATCTATTAGATTCCATTAACTTTTATTAGAATCTAGTTGGTTTTTCATTATTATATGAGAACCCCCTTTTATGTATTTTTATTGATGATGTTTAGAACTCATTTGAGTTACTTATTAACCTTTTACTAGTTTTATAATAGAATTCTAACAGATTGTGCTTTGTAAACAAATAATTTGCATTTATCTCACATACATTAGAATCCAGTTAGATTATTTATAATTCTATGAAAAATCTCATTTTGTGCATTTTTATTGATATTTACAACTCATTTGAACTACTTAATGACCTTCTACTAACTTTTTTATATATTTCTAACAAATTGTGTTCATTAGAGAAGCTTTTACCTTACATATAATAGAATCCAGTTAGAATTATGTCAGATTCTCATAATTCAATGAGAAATCCCCTTTCATGCGTTTTTATAGATATTTACAATTCAATTGAGCTACGTATCAACCTTTTACTATGTTTATAAATGGAATTTTAACACATTCGTGTTTTAGAGACAAACGCTTTGCATTGACCTCACATGAATTAGAAACACGGTAGAAACCTATTGGATACATTATAAGACATATGTACTAGGTTTATACTAGACTTCTAACAGATTAAACAAATTTTCAATGAAATAAAAGAAATCTAAAAGCTTTTGACTATGTTTCTAACAGATTGATAGTAAATATCGAATAATTGAAAAAAAGATTGGAAAAAATATATTACAATAAATAACATTTCAAAATAAAAATGAGATGATTAAAATATTTTAAGGTGACATGTCAAAAAAACGAATGCTTTTAAAGATAAATGCAAACAAAATAAAAAAAAAAAAAATGTTAAATACATGTTTCTTTAAGAATAAAAGGGGGAATGTGGTTAAACTATGGTAGGAGAATAGTTTGTAATACTGGTCTTCAAAATCAACTTATATGTAATTGATAAACATTGATCCAAATTATCAAAATAAAACTTGTGCGACTTGCACTTAACCAAATAGCCAATGCGCTCAAGCAAGCCCACATCCGGTAAGTCCATTTAGTACCGGTAGACTCAGCCCAGTCCATTCAACCAGCAATACAACGAGTGATCATAGGCCGTCCGATTCCCCTAAAAACAATACTAATTTGCAAGCCGACGATAACAACAACAATTAACTCTATATATTACAAGTCTCCATTTCCCTTAATTAAGCCGCTACCCGAACCAAACCAGAGAAAGAGAAAGAAAGATGCGTTTGTTCGATCCAAAGAAAGATGGGTTAATGATCTAAGCATGTCAATATATTTGTAAGCATATATACGACGGTTATCAAAATCCATAAAATAAAATTCAAATATATATTTTTCGCACGTGTTATGTCAAGCTTGAGAATTTTTTTGGAAAAATGAATTCCATTTCTTGAATTCATTTGTTCCAATTAAATTCTTACCCTATGTTTGCAATCATTTAACATACAACATAAAAAAAGTTATCCATAAAATGATTTAAAATGAATTAAATTATGTCAAAACAGATGTTTCCAATTAATTGATTGATATTTGATAAAACAATTATAAATAGCAAACAGTGATAACTTTATGGTAAACTAAAGTGAATGTATATATCGTTTACAAAATAAGGTTTTTGAATGCACAATGGAACTGGACTTTTGCACTTTTATTACCACCAAATTTTCGTTTTTACCAGCAAACTAAAGTTTTGTTCTAGTTTTATCAAAGAAATTCTCACTCCAATTTATCAAAATTTAACGTCGAATTATTGATTGTAAGAGTTGATAGCTATTTAAAATGACAATTCTAAGAAATACTAAGTTCATCTTTTTTTTTGTATGCATCGTTAGATATCTGAACTTGTTCTAAAAGCCTTAATGCTCCCTGAACTATTAAAGTGATCGCGTAGGTTCTTCAACTTTCATAAAATGCATCACTTTGCTCTCTCAACGTCACATGCCAGTTTCTGGTTAGTTTGACTTTTCAAAGATTTCATTTATCTGATTTTCACTCTCTAATAGAAGAGACACATGGTATTGAGGGAGCAAAGTCATACTTCTTTTGAAAGTTGAGGTAGCTATGAGCTTACTTTGAAAGTTCAGGGAGACAATACATTTTATGAGACAAGTTCAGGTGCCTATCAATACATTAAGTCTATCAATTTTGTATAAGTTGATTTTCTTGGAATTTGTGATACTAAATTAAACTTAATATAGACTTTCTCCAATACTATACACCAGAATTGAAAGCATATGTCACAAGGACTAAACATGCGCATCATTACCCTCAATTTGCCCCAATATTCATATATCATTCTCAACTTGTAAAAGGGTCAAATACCCCCTTAACTTTGCAAAAGCGAGCCACTTAGACTCCTCAATGTCACATGTTAAAATCTTGTTGGTTTAACTTTTCAAAGATGTCATTATTCTAATTTTTTTTCTCTAATCAAAAGTTGACATGTAGCATTGAGGGGGTAAACTAGTATATTTTTGCCAGGTAACTGACCATTTTGCAAATTGTGGGTGAGATCCAGTTTTTAGAGCCAAATTGAGGGGGTAATAATGCAATCGGCAAAAAAATAATGTACAAAATGATATTACACACTAATTTTGTATATGCACCGATAAAGATATGATGTTTAATATTTATTTTGTCATATCATATATTTTGGATAAAGATCCTTTAAATTTATGGAATTGTACATTTGTAAATCACTTAATCTCAACCATTCATCTATTTTTAATGGTTGAGTTAGATCCTAGTTTCTTCAATTTCTGAAAGCTGAACTGAACTAAACTTAACTGAACTGAACTTAACTTAACTGAACTTAACTGAACTGAACTTAGCCGAACTTAACTTAACTGAACTTAACTGAACTTATTTTAGTGTAAATTTATAACTACACATAGCTGAATTTAACTGAATTAAACTTAACTGAACTTAATTTAACTGAACTGAACTGAACTTAACTTAACTGAACTTAATTGAATTGTAGTTGAAGAGAACAGGGTCTTAGTTGTTTCTGAAGTTTACAATATAATTAAATCTCAACCGTTAAGAATGAATGAGTGAGTAAGATGGATTGAATTTACAAATGGAAAAAGTTAAAGTAATTTAGATTATCCATTTTAGTATTGAAAACTAATTCATATCGTTTTTTAGTGTGGAAGTTTTATTTTTTCATGTTTATATTATTATATATTTGGTTCTAGGTATGAACGCCCCAAAACACGAGAAGCAAATTGCTTAAATTTGTTTTTGTTACAATTTTCTGTGAATAAATTATTATAAATATTTATATAAACATATTTGAGACTAACTGTCACCAAGTGGCTGTAGTTTAGTGGTAAGAATTCCACGTTGTGGCCGTGGAGACCTGGGCTCGAATCCCAGCAGCCACATTTTTTCTTTGTGTTTTCACTTCTATTAATATTTAATACGGAATTACATTACTATTTTTTGTGTTACAGCACCATCCAAGTATATATAGTTTAATTGTCAGTTTCTTTAATTACCTTTTCATTTAAAGCGGTGGCATTGGCTAAGCCAGGTGAAAATAGACATGGACATGTTGTCTAAGGAATCCCAACAGCCACAGTTTTTCTTTTTGTTTTCACTTCTATTAATATTTACTACTGAATTACATTACGATTTTTTGTGTTACAGCACCGTCCAACTATATATTCTATTTTAAAAGTTTAATAGTCAGTTTCTTTAATTACCTTTTCATTTCAATTGTGGCATTGGCTAAGGCAGGTGAAAATAAACATATGGACATGTTATTTTCATGAAATATTTATTTTAAGAATAGAATAAAACAGTAAATAAAAGTGAAATATTAATATAGTAGATTATTTGTTTTCGATACGTAAACGGGGAATAATTATTTTAAAAGAGTTGGAATAATTCGAAGTAACAATTCTCATTTGCATGAAAGAGGAGAAATATTTATTACATGAGGTGAAAAAGAAAAGATGTGAATATAATACTAGATTATTGGTAGATTCTATAATAATTTTGTTAAAAACAAAGTTTCAATTTGCTTTCCCTCTAATCATCATTAGATAAATGATGTGAAGAATTGATACGATGGTGTAAAGAGGTAAAGTAAGATTTTCTTTCTTAAAAATAAAGTCACCGTATCATACACCTAGACTATTTATTTGCCTTGGATTCATCATCCAACTAATTCACCTCTAATCGAAAAGGTATATTCCTAATTAAATTAATAGTTATTCTATGATGGGTTGAATATTTGGAATGATAACTATGATAATTTTAAGATAAACAACACACTTTGTACATTCCATTTTATGGATTCAAATCCTCTGTCCCCACTATTCTATCCCTAATTTTATTTCCCATTTAATCTCTAACATGTGTCCATTTTTTTTTATCCTTTTTCAATTATTTACAATTTTAAAAGAACTTTTCCATTACTACATATATAATTCATGTACAAATGACAAACATTAAGTAAAGGACAGAGTTGTGGATAGAATAGCGGGGATAGATGATTTAAATCCCCATTTTATTATCTCTCTAAAACAACTATTCTCGAACTAAAACATCACCAAAATGGAATAACTATGTCTAACAAACACTTTTCTAATACAAACTTCACACGTCGGGGTGAAATATTGTAAGATATGAATTAAAAAAACTTATTTACTTATTTTATAGGCCAAATACATCTTTACCTGCCTAAACTTGGCACAAAAAGTCTACTGCACTCCTGAACTTTTAAAAGTTTTCGTTAGCCTCCTGAACTTGGCAGAAGTGTATCAATTTGCCCTCTAAACTTGGCAAAAGTGTATCGGTTTACCCCTCGAATGCCACGTGTCAGGTTCCGTTTGGTTTGACTTTTTAAAGATATCTTTTTTCATACCCAATCAAAAGCTGATAAGTGGCACTCACGGGGTAAAAGATACACTTTTACCAAGTTCAGGTAGTTGAGAGAAACATTTTCGAAAGTTAAGGGGGGTAATAGAATTTTAATGCCAAGTTTAGGGGAGTAAATATGCATTTAGCCTATTTTCTACAACTATAAGATGTATGAGACAATGTTAGAAATACATTTTTTTTGTTGCAATTATATTTTTTTGGATTTCATGCTGAGGACGTTATTTCTTTATATTAATCCCTCAATCTAGTAAATATTGTCGTTTTAAAGTGATTTTAATTTTCTTTTCATTGTCATTTTGTATTTCTAAGGTGTTTTTTTTCTAAGTTTTCCATTCCTATCCCTATTAATTTGTTCAACTTTCAAGATGATTATATTCCAATCTCCAATAACAAGAGATGACTATATTGGAAAAAAATCTGCTGTCCCCATTTCTGTGTCCCTTTCAATGTCTCACATTCAAAGTTTGACATGTGTAAGTTTTTTAAATTTTTTTATTCATTTTGATCTTCTCTTTTTTGTTAGTGGATTTCTCTTTCCTTTATGTTCAACACTTGTCAAACTTTGAATGGGAGACATGTAAGACGACGCAGAAATGGGGACAACAAATTTTTTCCCGACTATATTAATTAATATTTAAACACTAGCAAACTATTTTTATTGAACATATTAATGGAATCTTGAAAATTAAATAGGACATTTATGAAATGGTAAATTAGTAAATCACCTCATTCAGTTAATTGTTATCTTAAAAACTATGAATTAAACGATAATATTTAGCAGACGGATGGAGTATAAATATTTGTTAAATGTAGAATTAAAAACCGAGCAATTAAATGTTTGTCAAGAACATTTAAAACTATTTGTGCAATGAATTACACTTGTATAAATTTGGTGCAATTTCAACCATGCAAAGCTCGAATTTTACATGAAATATCATACAAGTTAATGTCCTTTCCAGGGTTCTCCAATTGTACAATTTCTTGAATTCCTTTCTCAACCTCTCTTGCCTCCTTTATCAAATTGTTCAAACAAAAACCCAAAGCCCCCAAATACAACACCATTTGGCTTTTGTCCTCCTCCCCTTCCATTTCATTCACTTTATCTACAACTTCTTTCGAATGTTGTAGATAACACTCAATAACACTCTCAATCCCATCTCCATCCGAACCCGAGTTCTTAAAAATATTTGGGTTCGGAGACTTACCCAGTTCAGGATGATAAATATTTTGACTTTCAAGTTCATTCAAAGACTTCATTAAACTAATATCCTCCAGACATTTGATCAAGGAACTCAACATTTCCTTGTAAATTTGAAGATCCCCATTTAATCTATTCACACATTCTTGCCAAGCTCCAATCTTTTGTGAATCATGCTCAAGGAATTTGAACACACAACCACTAAAATGCAACAAGTCAACCATCTTTGACAAGGACCCAAAAAGCCTACCATAGCAAGCACTTTGAAAAGGCAAAAACCAAAAATTGGGTTCCACCTCAGCCTCTTCAATAAATTTCTTTAACTCGCTAACTTCCAATTTCAGTGTCCTTTGTACATTTTCCAACAACTTGGCTTTGTTGGGTTCAAACCCAATTGACCCAACACAACCACAAAGTGACTCTAAACTTTTCATCAGTTGGACTTTAGCTAAAGAAGCTGCTCTAGTGGGTTGCAAAACAAGTTCAACCAAGATTGAACAAGACAAGCCAATGAAAGTCTCCGTAATTCTTGCAATAGCAAACTCACTGGCGGGCCCAAAATTTTTCCTACCCAAAATAAGCACAGCGCCAATGGCGGCGGAAATTCCGCCCGCCTGTCCGTACATTTTGCTCCGCCGCAAAAAACTGGTGACAATAAACCAAGGAAGCAGAGACATGAACCTAACAGGCAAGAATCTTTCGAAGGCAAAACAACCTAGTACTCCGTACACTGTCCCCAAAACTGTCCCTTGCGCCTTCAAGTTGGCAACTGTGAACGTCGCCTGTCTGCCGGCTGCGAAACTAATGGCCACCGGAAGTGCTGACCAGAAACCGTTTTCTTTGCTGTAGAGCAGCCCGAATAGCGCCGCTAGGAATAAAGAGAGACAGCATTTTAAAGCTGGGATTAGCCTTTTGGTGTTTAGATACAATGCCAAGTTGGTTCGGACAGTGTCTAAGAAAGTTGTCTGCTTTTTTGTTGTTGTTGTTGTTTTGTCGTTTTCTTGTTTGGTTTCCGGGGGTTTGCAGCAGAGGAGTTTCATACAGAAGAGGAAGAAAAGAGAGGACAAATCGTCGGGATTTGTAGGAATTATTTGGAGAGATTGGAAAGATTGAATAATGTTTTGAGCGTTTGATTCAGGAACGGTTATTGAATCACAAGGAAAAGAGTTTTTCATTTGTTTGAGGGTAAGGGTAACATGGTCTTTTAGCTGTGAGCTTCCATTGTCATCTGCTTCCATCATTTTAACAGGAAAAGAAGAGACGTTGTTTAATGCCATTTCCATCCCTTTTAAGGGCATCTCCATTTCTTGCAATTTTGCTCCACAGTTTTTGTAATAAGGTCTCAAGATTTTTAAAGGCACTTTCTCCCATTTCATGCTTTCCTGCGCACGTACAATTTATGAACAAATTGGTTACACCAAAGTGGAAAAAATAAGCTGATTAATAAGCGAAAAAAAAATTGTACTAAAGTTAAGACAATAGTACTCAAATTTAGGCATTTATTAGTTATTACTAGCTACGATATAGTGAATGTAAACATTCCTTGCAAAAGTTGATATAGTTGTTGTAATATTCCTCAATTATTGTGATATGATATGTCAATCACAACAAAATTGTATCCACTTTTGAATAAACAAGATTTCAATTTTACAACCGTAACATACAATATTTAAATCATGAAAAATATTTGTGGATACAATCTTTTTTTGGTGTAGCCTTCAACACCATCTTGTGATCTTATTTTTAATACAGAGCGTTTTTTTATGGTGACAACTTGGTTTCTACTAAAAAAGCTGGTTCTTCTTGTAATGGGCCTTAAAACTTGTTAATTAAACAACTATTTAATAGTTTTGTGTTGAAACTTAAATTTGTTGATTGAGACTGAGGAGTTTACAACATACTAATCTTGAACATTTATATTTTATTAATGACTCAAGTCTAGTTTTACATTTCTTACTTATCCCACTTTAGATAATTTCAATATATTGCAACAAGACACAATAACTCAAATAACTTAACTATATCTCAAATCATATATCTTAACCAACTACTAGTAAAATAAATAAATAAAAAAGGCTTACTTGATATCTCTTGATATCGGGGAGAAGTTTGGTAGCGGCAACGGCCAAAGACTTAGCCTGAGGAATAGAAGAAAAGGCTATTGCACTGTCTTTCTCGCAGAATGCCTTCACATACAGTTTCAGCCTCTCCGAATAATTGTCACCAACCAACTTGCAGCTCTCTTTCAACTGAACAAGCACATGTATATATATTAACAATCTAACCAACTTCTCAATCATTTCTGTTACTACTATATTAAATGAACAAAACGAAATAGGATTAATTAGTTACCTCGCAAACGGCCAATCTCGGAAAGGGCAAAATCATGGCAAGCACACAAGCCAAGACACCAATAGCAGTACTTGCCGCCACGTGCAAAGGATGCATAATAGGCTCAACCTTACCACCATTAATAAAAGCTATCACATAAACTATCACAATCTGACCCAATGCTATTCTTTTGGCTATCAAAGGAGTCCGTTCTGCCATAACCACAACGAACCCACCCAAACCAACAGCCAAAGAAATAGTCACGCTACTGAACCGGGCTGGACCGATCAGCCACAGGCTCAACATAGCCGGTCCTAGGCTCTGAAATGTAGCATATGACGCCACCCAGCAGCCATTAATAGCGTCGCCAAGTGTCGCATCGTTAATGATTAGTATTGCGGTTACGTACGAGAATGCCGGGAAAGCTACTTGGTGGTGTATTGAAGCCGGACCATACAGGGTCAAACAGCCGACTATGGTGCAAGCCAGGCCTGTCCTAAAGGCGGAGATGAGGCACCGCCTCCACACATCACGTGCCCTGTCGGACATATTGTCGGAATCAGTTGGCATTGTAGATAGCAAAGAGATATAGGAAATGTTAAGGTGGTTATTGTTAGAATTTAGAAAGATAATTAGAATTGAGTAGCAATAACAATGTGGGATTAATTACATGTTGTGCGTGTGTATATATAAAGAAGAGGGTAAAGAGGGAGTTATTATTATAAGAGGGTGGAAAATGAGAGCCACAAATAAGGTATGGTGGGGCCCAACTGAGAATGTTGGTGGGGTGATGTAAGGATGCAATCAATATTATGGTACTGAAAGAGTACTTAATTCAGGTATCCGATTGGAGATTTTGATGAATAATGATGTTATAATTAATTTAGTGTTGAATATTATGCGGCATATGTAATGATATATCAAAATAAAAAAAAAGATTGGCTCAGCTGAATTAGTCTTTTAGAGCTAGCCGTTTTCAAAACTTTTTTTTGTTACACCAACTTGGCTCAGCTTAATTACTTTGTTCAGTGACTTCATGAGTCCCACCAACCCATTAGAGTGAATGGATATACATAGGAAAATAAATTACTTAATTGTGGAATAGCTCAATAGCAGACATTTATTTGACTAATTTTCCTTGTACGGCGGTGGTCTGATACTCAATCAGGTCAAATACTACTATTTTTATTCCGCCGAAAGTGCACTGCTGTAGTATATAAAAGGTTACTCTTTTTTTTTATTTGAACTCTTTAAAGGAACCCAAATCAATGAAGAACGTACCTCTTACTTATCTAGGTTATGAGATATGCTTATGTGTTATATAATATTAAAAGAGTAATTTTAGTTTCTGGTTAAAATAATGAAGCTGTGTGTATAATTTTTCTAGAACAGGGCTAGCAAATCAATAAGTTGATAAAAAAAATAGGGTTGCTGAAAGTCCTTCCTTGCTTCCATTGGTAGAGTAGCTTTTGCAGCTACAGTTTACTGGTTGTAGAAAAAAATTTAAACGAATAATTGTTTTTTAATTAGATTGTTGTCTTAATAATTAGGGTTGTTTTGTTAGAAATGTTACTGAATAATTTGTTATATAGGTGTACTGAGTCTAATTCAGACAAAAAAAGAAAAATATGCAAACTTTGCAGAAATATAACTGGTATATAAAATAATAGTAGAATATGCATATGAAAAATGAATGTATAACACAAAGAATGTTCATGTCTTTAGATTCCATCGTAGAACAGGAAACAAGTGGATAAATACATGGCTGCTAAAGCCTATTTGCTATGCCATTTGACACCTTAAATTTTCCAATTAAATGCCCAAAACATTTGAGTAATGTTTAGGGCAACTTGATTTATATATAAAATGTCTAGATTTTGTGCAGGCCTTGTGCTTTCTGCTTTTACATATCAAACAACTTGTAATATATAAAACTTCTCAATATCATTTTAAATATCCTTCATTCAATGTTTTCTTTAGCTTTTGACTTTAAGAGTTTTAAAATGTTATCTATCTATATGGGGTTGACTATGATCCACGTACGTCAAACCTAAATTCTGTATTTTTTCATGCTTTTGGCTGATATCTTCCAATGTGCTTACAACATGCTTCGTTCTTCCAAAAAATAATATTATATATATAAAATGCAGCGCAAACGGACTAGTGGCAAGATAGAGTGGATTTGCACCGGTACCTATCTCAACTACCGATAAATCTCTTGGAAATTTTCTAATATAATTTCATAGTTATCGAAAAATATGAGAAATTATATAATGGTATAAGATCATTGACGTGGAAAAATTGTCTCTCAAACACACATATTGACATTTGCATTAAGTTTTAATATTTTAATGCACATATCAAAATGTGTGTTGAAAGACTATTTTCCATGTCAATGGTCTCGAATAACTGCATAATTAATCTGAAAAATATAGTGATAAACTTTGCTTAATGCTTTCTTTTGCCGCATGTGAGAAAGTAAATTAAAGGAGAAATTATAACGTTTCAAAAATGTTGATTTATAGCTTAACCTTGCAAGCCAGCCAGCTAGCTAGCCAATGTAAATAATAAAGTATACACAATTACAGCAGTTTCTTAGAAATTAGAAATATTTATGCTTTGAAACTTAACAACGGAATCATAATTTGTAAAATTGGTGTATTAAAGTGGGTTTTAACATAAGATTTCCACTTAAATTTGTTTTCTAACTTTTATGAAATGTTCTTTCAAGAGGAGGAAAGGTCAAGTGGGGAACATATATATGTAGTTGATTTATCAATTTACTAATTAACTTAGTGCATCTTGTTAGTTAAAGCAAATCACCACTTTTTTTAAATTATTATCATCATTCTTTTCTGGCTATTTTAATGTATATTAGGTTACCTAATTTTTCTTACGTATATTCTGAGGAGGGGACTATCAACACGGTCTACAGTAATAAATACATTATGTACGTTCCTTAAATATAATGAAATACTAGGTAGAAAGAGTTGAACTTTAAAATACGAGTTTTTTCATTACTACTAAACAAAAACTTGTCGAGTATCTGCTAAATAATTTGAGATTAATACAAATACAATATTATATGAAGTTCAAAGAATTCTAACACCTATACAAATAACTATGAGACTCTTCAAGCAAAGTAACATAAATTGTTAAAAGATTCGTTAACCTATAAATTATGCATGCTTTAATTTGATACATAACTAATTCTTCAAATGTGTCAAAAAATCTAGGGCCCTACGCATACACACAAATTCATGATACTTCGTACTATGAGTAGCCCCTTGCACTAAGGGCCTTGGCATGTGCAAATGTGAAATAGGATGTGTGGCCGTAAATCCAAGTCAATATGAGTTTTGACTTGTTAAAGCTTGGTTCACAAATTTTTAATAAGTTCAACGTTAAAATTTTTGTTCAAACTCGGATCCGATGGACTCGAGCTTAAGCAATTGGGTACTTAACGTACGTTATCCCGGGTGAGTTATTGCTTCAAAGAGGGGGAACCTACACAATCGTAGACTAGCCCCCTTATCCAAAGATGGCACCTAACGCTATCACCAAAGGATACTACGATCGTTCGCCAAGGCATCAAAAGCAACTCAGGCTACGAAGCACTTTCAAAGACAGGCTGAGTGACATCGTTTGCGCAAGTATAACAACTCATTTATTCACAAGTTATTTGTGAACAACTTGTGTGTTTATTTGTAAACATGTATTTGTTTGTGATAATATTAAATTTAGTATATTAAATAAATTAAGTTATAAAAATGTCAAATTTAGTACAACAAACAATATTATGTTTGCGTATATACTTGTAATATTCTCTAATTATTAGATAATAAATAATTAAAAGGTAAAACAAAAATTTCTCAAATCAACTAGCTTGAATTAGAATAATAATAATAATAAATGAACTAAAATTATCAATTAGACATTCTAAGTTTACATATAAAAAATACACGCTAGGCATTATCAACATTCTATTTTTAATATATAAAAATCAATCCAACTAATTTACAAATTAATTTATAATTGATTCATTAAGTTATTCTGATAAGCCTCTAATACTTTTGAACAAACTTTTAGATCCAACATTGATCTGATAAACTTTAATTCAATTATAAATCATGTTCCAAATCATGTTCATGAACAATTCATTTAAAAATCAAGTAGCTAGAGCCGAGATTTTATCAAATCGAACACTGAATTAGTTATTCACGAGCTCATTCACAATCCTAGTAAAAGAATGATACGATAAAATCTTTTTAACATATAATAACAATACCAACCAAGTGTTATTAGTTTCCGCAAAGTGATGTCAACTATGTGTACCATTTTGCGGAACTTTATCTAAGATCATATGTCCATTGATGTCCGATAATCGAATATCTTATAAAATGATTTTCCTCCGTGTATACATTTGATATGTTTCTCTACTTTTACTATATCTTAAAGTCATCATAATTATAACTGAAACATTAAGAAATGCACTCATTTATATTTCGAGCAGTTTGTAGCTTGACCGTCTTAGTATCTCTTCTCGGTCCCATGTGAGTTTGAGATTTTATACATAAATTACGTAAAAAAAAGAGTATGAGCTTGATGGGTGTGGGATCCTATACAATAAGTGGTAAGAAGAGTTAATAGAATTTTGTTGTTCTGGTGTCATGCCTTTCACATTCACAACTTTATCTTCATCAATAGATTAATGAATAGGACACTGACAAATTAATCTTTTACACCAACAGAATCCAGCCCCCTAATTATCTAGTAATTTCTTCTGTTCCTGCTAGAAAAGACAATTCAGGAATGGAATTTCTTTCAATATCTAGAAAAATTTAATATTTTTAAATTATGACAAAAGAAAGTGGGATGAGATATAAGTTATCAAACTAGTTTTTTCATCGCAATGTCAGCTTGTCTCTTCTCTGTTCGGGATTCCAAAGGTCACCCACTTACCATATATACTGCATGCTAAGTGTCTCAATTTATTTTAAAACAAATTTATATGAAAAAACCCCACTAAAGCATGACACAATATATTCCAATACTGGAATTGCAATAAAATTTATTAAAAGGTGATTTTCTGTTTACCAAAACAAAATGATGTTTTATTTTAATTTTTTCCATCTTTTTTCAAGTTAAATTGGTGGATTCAATTTTGATTAGTTCAGCATTATTATAAATATATTTAGTTCAGTTAAAATCACTCCATTAAATTTTCATTTCAATTGAAATATACGTAGTATTTATGACCAATGGCCTAGTGGTACAAGTATTCATATAATCACAAATTTTATGAATTCTAACCATAAGTACACTTCATATGAACTAATTGCAAAGAAAAGCATAGCATTTATGTATTCTCTCTTCAAAATGTAGATTATAAAAGCGATCATAATAGCTCATTACTTCTCCCTAGAATTGTATTCAGAGAAAGTTGAGTTTTTGGAAAATCCATATATACTAATAATGGCTTGAAAAGTTCTACTAATAACTCGAGATTTTTTTTTGTATTGAAAAAAATTTACTCACAAGGCATGCTAGGCTAAGACTTTAAATGCATATGCATGGTACGAAAATAGCACATAAACTAGATCTAATTCGTTGAGAATTTCTTAAATTCCAGCTAAAATTTGAAAGGGTTTTAGTGCGGCAACCATTAAGCTCTTATGTATTCTGAGTGATGTATACTAAGTGATGATTGCACCAATAAAATCTATCAAATTTCAAGAAATGACATATACTGGTTTGAAATAACAAAAAAAATTTGTAACAATATTTCTGAAATCAGAATTATTGATGCAAGGAACTATGTGGTCCTCATTGTTCAACAGTTGACATGTTAATTTCTTTTCATCACAAGGTGATTCTAAATAGATCTCAAATGTGGATAACACCTTTAAATCATATTCATAACCAGATTAATTCCCGACCGTAAATTTGCGGGTGATGTTTGGCCTCAAAATTTAAGGTTGACATGTTATTTTAGTTGATTGCATATAAATCATTTTCAAGGATCAAGTTAAAGATTTTCACTTTAAGAAATTATTCTAGTTAAACATGTATCCATTAAATTCTCATTTTAAACTACTTTTTTGAGAAATAAAATAAATTCCATGTAGTGAGAAACCCACTAAAATCAGACGCATGCAATTCGAAATCAAGATTGTATAATCTCTTAATAGAATTAAGTTGACAAAATCAATTGTTTGATTTTTTAATTGCAAGAGGACACAAGTTCTATGACATAACAATGCAATAGCATGACTTGTAGTAAAAATCATTACAAATTTTGGTTTTTGTTTACTTCATACATTTTTTGCCTAAAATATCTCTTGCTAAAATATCAGTAGTCAGCAAGTCAAGTCAATAAAATCACACTATAATGTTTGCTCAAGATTTAGAGGTCATAAAGTATACATTTTTCGTCTCTAAACTTAGGAAAGTATAAAGAACAAATAACCGTAAGAGAAGAGGTAGAAGGGCTTTCTTACTTTCCTGAGCTTGCCATTCTCAGCCCCTAGAGGAATAAATACCCGCATGTACCGCCTAATTTCTTGCCCAGGACCAGCATTCTCAATAAGATAGACGATATTCAACACGCCTATATTATAATGTTATAGTCATGGAGCCATAGGTCTCTAATCAATGTGAGTTACTCGAATATTTCGATGGACATATTGAGCAACTTATACAATTACTAGTGACCATACTCTGATAAATAGAAAAATCATTTTTACGAGAAAAGACAACATTATGTCACGCTATAATTTAACAATCACCCTTTCACATCATCATCACTAATATAGACTATGAACTGTCCAACAAACTTGAGCATCAGATAAACTTCACTGGAAACCCTAGCCAAGTTCACATTTGCTTGATCAGTAATACAGGTCTGTTCTACAGTGAAGCATTTGCAGACAACAATTCGATGATGTCAAACTCCAATTATGTCGATTTTTAATCATGTAATACAGAAAAGCATTCCCATTAAAAAAACAAAAATGACAGTTTTCTCATGGAAGCAATTTCAATATCATCTTAGATATGCTGATCTTCAACTTCCATATTACTGAACTAATTAATGAATAGTACTATCAGCTGTCAATACCAACACCTCACGTCACATTTAGCATTAATAATATGATTTATGTCGAAACTAAAAATTGGCTTCCTTTATCGATCAAATATTATATGTTCCTTCCTTTTATGTCATGTAGATATAATTTTCTGTATAATAACAATTTGCAATTACCTATTTATATCCCAGTATCTGCAAATCATTTCCACGCCTAACTTACCTCCAGCTAAACATAGCACCACATAACCAAATATTTATTGCTCCATTATAAGTTTGAAATCAGTTTCAATATCAGGCCCATGTATGACCATTATTTACATACACTAACATTATAACTTGCCAAATTACTCATTCAAGTTATCACATATAAGCAGCGCAGGAGATTTAAAAGTTCTACCGACTATACCTGCTATAGTCGGAGACTAGAAAGGTCGAATTTCAGGATCATAGAGTACTGCTAACAAAGCTATGAACAAGCAAACCATGAGAATGCCGATAGCAGCAGTTCGCACCAAGTGGTCCCACGTCTCGTTTAACTGATAATCCGCCTCGCAACTAAAATCAGTCAACCTCAAATTCCCGTCGTCTCTCAAATCATTACTCGATTCTATGCCGCGAATCCCATTCATCGATCGTGCTTGTCGAACTCTGCGAGCATTGGTGTTTAAGCATGTCTTGCACTCACAAGTCCCACCCAGATACGCTGGCAGTGTCTCGAGATACTCGCTGATTACCTGGCAGTACCGATTTCCTTCGATTCTCAACTTCTTCCGAGTTGT
Organism: Euphorbia schlechtendalii; assembly: GCA_949673415.1. Classification (NCBI taxonomy): domain Eukaryota; kingdom Viridiplantae; phylum Streptophyta; class Magnoliopsida; order Malpighiales; family Euphorbiaceae; genus Euphorbia; species Euphorbia schlechtendalii. Next base: position 45,492 of record CATIWQ010478321.1, on the reverse strand, counting down.
CGGTTTTAAAACCTGGTTTGAACCGTAAAGAAGGAATTAAATATAAACCATATATCATAGAGAAGCAATTGGATACTCTAAATTAATGAGTCTTCATATCCAACCCCACTTCATTTCCAGCTTTAGATTTTGAAATGTGAACAGCGCCATTACAAATTTGAATTGACACTATTCACAACTTCAAAATTTTTATTTTTTAATTTTTGTTGTTTTCAATTCTTTTTAAATTATTTATATGAATATATATTTAAAATATTAATGGTCTTTTATTTATAAAAAACTTAATTTTATTTTTAAAAAATTATTATTACTTTTATAATTTTGGTTATAAAGTTTGAGGTAGAATTTGAAGTGCAGGGTTGGTGAAAAAACATAGTAGCAACTTCAAATTATAGATTAAAATAGAATTCGAAGTGAAAATTGGGGGTGCAGGGTTGAAGATTAAGAGTGACTTGCTTTTGCTTACCTGAATAAAAGTTTGGGCAAGAACTCGAACGACAGGAGGAAGCCGAATTACAAGCAAATGGCCAAGACGGTTCGGGAAATTATCTTGCAAGAGGGAAGAACAGGATCTCACCATTTGCATAGGAAGTCTAAGTGGGGATATCCCATGACAATCTACTACAACTGTTATCTGAGGATTGTCTCTGTTTATCAAATTTACGACCCCGTGCTCTACCTGCGAGACTGGATGAAAATGAAGAAATAATTTATGATTTAAAGGAAAAAGATAATTATTAAGAAAAATTAGTTCAGTTAGATTGAAAATCTTGTCAACATGTCCAAGCCGTGGATTTAGGCTTCAGTTCAGATTCTTATCTCCAATAGCTAAAACCAAAATGTTTTTCAGAAAAATAGAACAGATGCTTTTACTAAAACCACTTTTTTTAAGCCATGTAGAGCTTGCTAAGCCAAAATAGTAGTCAAAAGCGAGTGCTTTTGCGCTTTAAGCGCAAAAGCGAAGCACACCCTCTACTCTTTGATTGAACACAAAGCGCAGGGGTGTAAAAAGCGTAAAAAAAAACTCACGCTTTGTAAAAGAAAAGCGCACAAGGTTAGATTTTAATGCTTTTGGATATTGATGACGTGTATTTTTTGTTGTGGAATATTATGACATGTAATATTTTAAATATTTATTAGTTTTAAGTGGCTATATGCCTATACTTTATAAATTTTCTAAACCTATAATATATTGGATATACTTATAATAGTGCGATTATTCATTACCAAGAGATCGATTTTTTTTGCTGTAAAAGTGATCCTAGCGCTTTTGCGCACTCGACTACTATGAGCCAAATTATGACACTTTTATGACTTGATATTTAACAGTTTGTGCAAACATCACTACTAAAGTTCGTCTAATAATTGTAAGCACATATAGAAAATGTGAAGGGCAGATGATAAAAACGAAAAACAACACAAATTGATGATTCGTTCAATTCTATCCCTGTCCCATGACCAGTTGACACTACCTTTCGTCCAATAAACCCTAATTCATGAAAATATAGAGCTATATTGATTTGTTCTGTGAGTGTTGAGTACGGACTGCATAAAGACTGCATAATGTAGCTTAATGAAAAGCAAGGCTTTAAGCCCCCTCTGAATTTGTCCTTTTATGTTATGAAACACTTATACATTTGTAACACAACTTAAAATTTAAAACCCCATATTCTATTACAAGCAGACTCACCAAACTCTTAGTTGTTGTTCCTGTCAGTTATACCTCATGTAAGAAAAAAATAGGAACTCGATAACCAAAATCTCAAGGGTCTAACAATACATCATTAGCCTATAAGACTTGTTTCTATTCATTCCAATTTCTTTAATTTCTCCAGATTTAAAACATCCACAATGTAATCTGTAATTTGCTAAAAGGAAAACATTTTCAAAACAAATTGAAATGACTTTGTTTATATCTAATGTCACATGTTATGCTGCAATTAAAAGGAATTTAACTTTTTGGTCACTTGGCACTAATCATTCGTTTCTTGAGAATAGCATTCCTCTTTGAATTGAAGCCATGGTTTTAGGGAAACAAGAACTAATCAAGATACTTACTAACTGCTTGAGCAAAACGAGGTCTTTCATTAGAAGGCAAGTTGAGGCATACAAGTCCAAGGCGCACAAAGAGGCATGGTCTTTGCTCCACATCAAACCCATGCCAAAAGACCATACTTGACCATATCTCAAGCTCCTGTTCCGAAAGAATTCTGTAAGTCTCCCTCCAACGGATTGTTTTCTTAACAGATAATAGCAAGCATGAAAAGTCCCCATTTGCAGCAGCAAAAAATCTGTTGAGCTCATCCTCATCAATTCTGCATAAATATCTATGTCATGGTCTGCTGCAACGAGAGAAATCAAGAAGTTTAACAGAAACACTCATTTGGCAAACAAAATAACAAGACATAGGAGATGTCTGTTAGAGATGTAGTTAGAGTAAAAGAGTAGAATAGTAGTGTCTAGGTCTGAGTTAGGTGTATATAAGGATAATTGGATGGAGTAAGGGGTAGCTTTTGGATAATTGTTATTTGGGTTCTCAACTTTTGGGTAGGGAAAGGAGCATAGCCCTGAGGGAGCAAAGAGGTTGTTCTTTTTTCATTATCTTTCTTCATTGTTTGCTCTTAGTCTCTAGGTTACTGATTAAGCTTTGAAATTCCTCTATGTTCTATATTTTCAGCAATACAGGTTCATTTTAGTGTCTTGTTGATCCTATATCCACTTTCTATTAGAATCAATGATGAGACAAAGGAAGCAGACTAAATGCTCCCTTCTTTCCTCTGACTTCTCTCTTTTCCCTCCTAATTAAGGCCAAAAGGCCCAAAACAAAAAGAACTTGGTAAAGTTTTTCTTCTTTTTCAACAGGAAAACTCGTTTATACATTCCAATAGTGGCTCTGATCTGAGAATGAGAAAAAAGCAAAACATAGAAAGTGAGAGGCAGATAATTTATTATTAGACCTTTTGACGGTATCACTGCATATTGGAGAAATGGATATAGTTAGACAAGAGTTATCATATTATATGTTTTACCAAATTATGTACGGAGTTTAGAAAAGCATATCAAAATTAAATTTGCTATAAATAAAAGAATTCCAAATGACTACAAAACATGGAGTTATAACGTTAAGGAAGGTAGTGAATTTCCAACTAAATAACTTATCAGTATTAAAAAAGACTGCAAAATTTGAAAATTAAAACGTGGACAGATATAGTCATAGTCATACTGCGCTTATTCGAACATTTTTTAAAAACAAAAACAGAGTATCACCTCTCGGGTAATGTGATCCCTTGATTCTCTAGCTCCTTGTGCAGTTGGATTAACCAATTTTCGGATGTAATACTTTGAAGATTCTCATCATCATTGCTGTAGATAAAATAAATCTGGCGAATTATACAATAAGCAAAAACCAATAATAGATAGATTGCAAAGTTTCTCAAAGACCAGAAAGAAAATTAAGGAAAGGTTTGAGATAAAAATGACTAGTTGGATACAAACAGATTCTTCCAAAAAAAACAGGGAACAAAAATCCAGTTTCAATGATGCTCCACTAAATCAAAACAAGTTAAAATAACATGTCTTCCCAAACTATTATGAGGTCAGAAAAGAAAATGATGCTGCATATTGACAAGCCATTTATTACATGTACATAAAGAAGTTAGTTCCAAACAAATTCGATAGAAATATTTTGTAACTTCTTACTATCAACTCCATATAAAATAAGTAAATCTCATTTCTGATGTTCTAAATTTAATAATCCTTAAAAATACTGTTCAGATAATTTGAATATAGCAAGATTAAGAAAATATCAAATTTCAGAACTTAGCTGCTTGAGTACCTTGTATCCAAAGAAGCATTTGGATTGGTTGGCTCAGAATTTATTTCCGAATCTGGTTGAGCTTGAGAAACACTATTGTTGTCAGATGCGCCACTGTCACACTCAGTTAGTTCTGAGATTGTTGTCGCAATTGAAAGGAATAATAAAGGTCTCGAAAACATCTAGATCAACAGAAGAGTATAAAAATATTTTCCAACAAAATATTGATAGCACACAATTCATTAATGATAAATGGATTAACCTGCACTCCTTTGGCCAACCCCTGAAAGGGAGCCCATTTCAGAAACCAATTAAAAGGCGGGTAGCATACAAATTGCAGAGCTTGAATACCTCGCCAAAGAGGGGGGAACTTGGAAATTGAAACTCTTCTAACTGTCTCTAAGGCAGCAACTTTAAGTAGAAAAATTGCTACATGACCTACTGGACCATCAAATTTTCTAGCGTGGCTATGTTTAGCTAGTTGCTTATAAGCACTCTGTGCCAATGCTTTAGAATCAGCAACGCCTAAATTGCCTCTATAAACATTTTTCTGGGTAGAAACAGTTCTGGCCTCAGAATTCCCACATGAAGCAGGCTGGTCTCCCATGAAATTAGTTGAAAAATAGCTTATGAACTCACATTCTTCAGATAATTCTTATTCATATTCTATTAGTCGATAATTTCCAAAAGTCACAACCAAGCATAGACAAAAATTAGAAACGAGTTGATCTTAAGCGAAACAACTCATACGCAATCATCAACCTGCAAGCAATATAAATCATGTGTGATATCAACATTTGCACGCAATCGAATTGCTATCCTGCTATATACTCTGGAAACAAACTATAAAAATCCTCAAAATGAAACATAACCATTAATCTCATAATTCCACATCACTTCCTTTGGCAGATGAATCGTAGAGTTAAAAGTGTTCATCATTGGCAATAAATTAAAAGAGCTGTATTACAATTGGCAATAAAAAACACAAAATACCGTTTCCTCAGCATTGGCATTAAACTAAAAGAACTCATCATCCTAAATTCAAAATTAATCACAAGGTTAGGCTGAAATATGAAGAAAATCTGACCTTAAAATACGAACGGTGATGTGAACGATCTGTAAGGAACCCCAGACGGGAGAAACGAAGACGAAAGGAGAGGGACGATTTGAGAAAACCAACCGCATGGGTCTTTCTTTGTTTCTACTTTCTAGTTGGGTCTTTTTTCGTGACCTGTGAGGTGTTTATGATTAAAGTGTTAAATAGGGTTGTAAAAGTTTCATTTCCAAGTTTTTAAGTCAAAATATTTTAATTAATATTAAAATCTATTATTATATTAAAAGTTTATAAAAACGGCACTTTTTTAACTGTGGCTCTAGTAGCAATTAATATTATCATTACCGAACCAGTTATCATACAGATGATATTATTGGTACGTAATATACCGGTATAATTGATATAAATAAGTGGTTATACCGTTTATTAAATATTTAAAAATAATAATATTTAAATAATAAATAACTCTATTATATAACAATTGAAAAAATTTAAATTTGTAACCGTGGTAGTACTATTATCATTATATATTTTTTTAATCCTCTAGTAATAAAAATGTAGAAAACAATGAATTGATGGTATGAGTAGACTAGGGAGGTGTTTCTTAAAACTTCTCAAAAAGTCACTTATATCTTATAAGTGATTTTTTTAAAAAGTAAGTCTGATGAAGTGTTTCTGATAATTTTTTTTTAACTTAAAAGTTAAAAATAAGACAGAAGTTAAAAGTAAGTCAGACTTACTTCTTAAAAAAATCACTTATAAGACATAAGTGACTTTTAGATTAGTTTTGAGAAACACCTCTTGACTTACTTTTAACTTCTATCTTATTTTTAATTTTTAAGTTAAAAAAAAGTTATCAAAAACATTTCATTGTCTGAATTATATAAAATCTTCTTAAAAGATACTTTTAAGTTAAAAGTTGAACAGAAGAAGTTTTGAGAAAGGATACGCACATGCTTTGTACTTTATTGAAAATATATTGTTACTTATAAAAAAAATGAATATTTCCATGATGAATGTATACAATTTTGATAACAAATACAACTTCCTATGACTTATCTAGCTGGCATATTAAAGTCATTTTGTACTACTCTTAAACAGTTTTATCTTTCTAAACCATATTTCCTCGATCATCTGCTTTTCTTCTTTTTCCTTTCTAAATTTCTTCGTTTTCCAATTTCTCTTTCAGAGAATTTTTGATCCAAATTAAATGGAAAAGGGCAACAAAGAGTTTTTATTTTCTTTTTTATTTTAAAATTTTTTTGTTTGTTTTGTTGGAGAGAGATGGGAAGTTGAAAAGAGAGCTGGATCTGAAGCTACATTTGAGAACTGATCCATTGCATTAAATTCTTCCACTGAGAATGTCTTACTCGTAAGAAACCATGGCTGCCAGAGCTTTAACTTAGAAAACAGAAGACAAACATGAGAGCAAAAAAATTTTTTTTGAAAAAACCCAGTATTTCACGGCACACCAGTTTTCCGGTATTTTCCGGTATAAACTGGTTTTTTTGCCGGTATATTCAAAACCGGTTATTTTAGTTAAACAGACCGAATTTGTGACCGGTTCATGGTAAAATTGATTGAACCGGTCAGTTCAGTCCGGTTTTGATAACACTAGCAACCCACCTTTCAAACAAAAAAAAGCTATATTACCTTTACTAAAAATAATTGAAACAACCCTTACCCTATACTGTATACTGTAAAAATAGAATACTAATCATGGTGATAAATTTTTTTTTTACAGTATAGGGTAAGGGTTGTTTCAGTTGGTATCAGAGCTACAACTCTTCTTTATATCAAAACTCTGAATTCTATCTCTAACCTTACGAAAATCACCTTGCAAAACCGAAAACATACCTGATACTTTCCCTTTTTCCTCCTCTTCTTCTTCCTCTCTTCTCTTCCTATGTCTGCGTTTTTCTCTTATTCTCTGAACAAAAATCCCTCCTTATCTCTTCTTATCAGGTTTTACAAATATCTAAGTAGCAAAAAGATCATTATACCCTCCTTTATTATTATTAATTACAAATAATAATACTTATAACTAAACTATACTATGTTATACTATACTCATACTTATTCCATACTAATTCTAATAAACAACTTCTCCAAATAATACTAAAATATTTTAACCAACTATAATTATTTTTCTTCAAAATAACATTCCGAAACTATCTCTTTACATATTTTATTTTGTATTTATATAACTGAAACTAATGTTTAAAATAATATATAATATATAATATATAATTATACCACATAATAAATTTCATGACATATAACATATGTATCTAAATGCAATTACGATATTATGAAACGGGATGTTACACCATTCCCTTCAAATTCTGCTTCCCAAGCAAAGCCTTAAAATATATTCACTCTTCATATCAAGTCACAGTCTTCCTTTCCTTTCATTATCAATTTATATTTTACTCCATCACAAATACTATTCACTCGCTCAACCATAATTCATCATATTATTTCCAACTTAATTAAGGTAATGAAGTTTTATATTAAATTATTTTAGATTAGTTTTTATTTATTTGCAAAGTTAATTTAGTATTAAGCTCATAATATTTTTCATGTTTTTAAGAGGTTTCCCTAACACATCCATAATTTCAAAATTAAGGTATGTAATCCATTAACTTGAATATTCTTTAGTAATATCTTATCCATATATAAAATGATTTGTATGTGTAGGTAGAGTGTTATTATAATGTTTTAGTAGTAATTTTATATGATTAGTTTAACAATAATTCAAGTTCATAATAGTAACAAATAGTGAGTTTTATGTGTGCATAAATAATTAGTTAAGCTTAAAAACGTACAAAGCTAGCCAAATTTGTGTTTAGTGCAATAATTATTGGATTTGATAAAAATTTAATTTTTAGAGTGGCGCAAAATAAGAAAATATGTAATAGAAAGAAAATTTGGTAATAGTATGTATGATGGTGTTAAATGAAATTGATAATGAAAGGAAGGTTGTGTAAAATGAAATGAAATGAAGATGGAGGAGATATTTAAAAGGTAAAAAAATCCTCCTTAGAGACTGCATCAGATGGCATGAGAATCTCAAATAGTTGAGATTCCCATGTCAAAATGTGTTGCAGTCGAGCAAATAGTTGCCTCGACTGCAACACATTTCATAGCAGGTTGCGACAACCATTTTTTGCCAAAATGGACTATCGCAGCCAGTTATGGTTGTGTTACTGTGGCTGAGGTGACAGCTCTGCCGTCTTGGCCACGACATAGTGGGAGAACTGGATACCTCATCCAGTTCTCCCACAAATAAATTTTTTTGAAAAAAAATCAAAATGAAAACTTGATCTCGGAAAGAGTTCTCCGTACAAAATTAAAACTTGAACTCAGATCAAGTTTTTGAGCATGGTCAAACATCCACCTTGCAACGATTTATATACTAACCATGCATTGTTTGATTATTTTTTTTGTCCTAAATGCATTTTTTTATGGCCAACAACAACAACAACAACAACAACAATAATAATAATAGGGAAAATGCTTGAAAGATGCATCTTTCAAAAATTTGTAAAGATAAGGTGTATGGTTAGTAAATATGTCCAAATAAGGCACAATTTTAACCATAATAAAAATTAGACGTACAGTTCATTTTAATTCGGAAATGGACTTTCAACCCAGTTTTGGGCTTTTTAAATTAAAAAAATAAAAAATTGGGAATATCACATGCGGTTCACCTTGTTTGCAGCCACGCCAGTCACCTCGACTGACATGGGAATCTCTCTTGTTGAGAGATTCCCACGCCATGCCAGCTGGCAAAAAAATGCCTAGAACTTGAGCATTTTTTAGGTAAAAGAAAAACTCAAGTGCTGGAATATAAACACTCATTCCACTTTCACCTAAACACCATACTTCTTTTGCTTGTGTATTTTATCAATTCAAGTTTTTCACCCACAACCCATTTTTTTCGAATTTCATTTCTCCCATAAAACCCATCAAACTTAATTAATCTTTAAACTTCTTCATCCCTCAAAATTTCATCCGTCTCTAACTCTTAAAACCCACTATAATCATCAAAGTTGCATCTCTCCAACATTAATTTTATTTCTTTCTCCATCAATTTTCTATTTTCCTTCTCCACCAACAAGATATTTTTTTTAATTTATAATTATTATTATTTTGTTAGTGTAAAAGTAAAATATTAAGCTCATGTTGCTTTTTTTTACAATTTGTAGGATTAAGATTAATATCTACTTAATTGAAGGTATGTATTTTATTTACATTCTACAAATTTTATTTTTTTACATATATTTACATATTCTTACTCTATTATGATTTTAGGTTTAGTGAAATGATAAATTAATTATAGTTAACAAATATAATAAGCTGTAGTTTACATAGATAGAAAATGCATGCTAGATAAAATTTCTGTAATATTAGCAAGTCTTAGTTTAAATGTGTAGAACAATAATTACTGTGATGGAAATTAGAGTAATTTAAGATATTGTTAATTTGGTTCATCACAAAACTACTTTAATACTTAATCTTTTATGACAAAAATTAAATAATACAAAACTTAGTATTACATATAATGGATAGAAAATGGATATCAAATAAATTATTATAAAATTACTAGTAGAAAATGAATATTATATTTAAAAAACAATTTAATTTAATTTAAAAAACCAGATTATATTTACTTTGATTAATGTTTTTGTTGTTGGAACTGGTATATTAGTGCTTTCACTTTGATTTCTTTGCTGTGAGAATTGAGCATACAAGTTGTGGTATATTGGTGCTGCAAGCATGTGTCTGCAAAATTAACAGGATGTGTGGTACACCCTATTACGGAGGCTCCATTTACACGCTATTCGGTTAAGACCTGCACATCTTGTAATGTTATTGTTGCTTCACCAACGGTTAAGTGGAATGTATATGTTTTTGTCCTTCATCTTTCCACCAATGCTGCAATCAACCAATAATCCACTTTCATTGTACCGATTTTGATCACCCCGTCAATGTATTTTCTGGGGTATGGAATCTAAAAGTTCCCCAACTCCACCTTTTTGTATCTATATTTTTCTGACATTCTCTAATCATACAAATTAATTATTATATTTCTTCATATTTATCTCAAACTAGTTCAATTGTGTTAGATTTTACCTCCCCTTACCATATGTTTTGCAGTCTATGTTTATGTTGTAAACATAGCACATGAGGGTTTAGTGGTCCGAGATTAATTATTTGTTGGAATCTTCTAATATTATCCATTTGTCCTTGCAAAAAACATATATTTCATCATATTTGTCATATAAAATTACTATAAAATTAACAATTTTTATAACAAATGGACATAACACTTATACCCAAAGTAAACAGAACAATGCTTTTGCATTTCATAGTATATTCAAGTCATTTTATTGGGTGACATTATAGTGAAAGAAAAATTGAATATGTGTCAATAAAATAATGTGAGGATGACAATTATCTCATAATAGATCAATTAATAAAAATTGCAGCCCATTCGTAAAGAAGTGTTAAAATTTTGTCTACAATCAAAATAATTAATTATATGCAAAATGTTGATTAAAATGTAAAGATCATAAATTAGAGTTTTTGCTAATTCGGCACAAATATAAATTGGAGGAAAGGTGAGCCTATAAAAATGTTTATTATAACTAAAACATCACCTTCGAGTATGTCAATTAGAAAATCTAACTAATTAATTGATCGACTATAGTTGATAAATATTAGACTTAGTGCTTCATTTTAATTTACCAAAGGGCCTCTTAACTTTACATTTTCAACGCCTGTGGAAGTCTAACTCAAACTTATAAAACACTCTACATTTTTCAACTTGTATGCTCAGTTTAAGCGAAGAAATCAAAATGAAAGCATCAGTATACCAGTTCCAACAACAAAGACATTAAATAAAGTAAATATAATTGGTTCTTTGAATATTAATAAACGAGTTTAAATTGTTTTTTAATATAATATCCATTTTTTAATAGTAATTTTATAATAATTTTATTTAATATCCATTTTCTATCCATTACATGTAACTTTAAGTTTTGTATTATTTAATTTTTGTTATAAAAGATTAAGTATTAAAGTAGTTTTGTGATGAAACCAAACTAACAATATCTTAAATTACTCTAATTTCCATTATGACAGTTATTGTTCTACACGGTCAAACTAAGACATGCAAATATTATAGTAATTTTATCTAGCATCCATTTTCTATCCATGTAAACTACAAATTATATTATATTTGTTAACTATAATTAATTTCTCATTTCACTAAACCTAAAATCATAATAGAGTAGGAATGTGTAATATATGTAAAAAAATTAATTTGTACAATGTAAATAAAGTACATATCTTCAATTAAGTAGATATTAATCTTAATCCTACAAATTGCAAAAAAAAAATGCAACATTAGCTTAATATTTTACATTTACACTAACAAATTAATAACAATTATAAATTAAAAAAATAACTTGTAGATGGAGAAGGAAAAAAAGGAAATTGATGGAGAAAGAAATAAAATTTATGTTGGAGAAGGATGCAACTTTGATGATTATAGTAGGTTTTAAGAGTCAGAGAAAGATGAAATTTTGGGGGATGGAGAAGTTGAAAGATTAATTAAGTTTGGCGGGGTTTAATGGGAGACATAAATTTGAAGAAAAAAACTGAGATGTGGGTGAAAAACTTGAACTGATAAAATACACTAGTAAAAGAAGTTGGGTGTTTAAATGAAAGTGGAATAAGTGTTTATATCCCAACACTTGAGAGCATTTTTTGGGTCAAAAAAATGCTCAAGTGCTGGCATTTTTTTGTCCAGCTAGGCTGGCGTGGGAATCTCTCAACATGAGGGATTCCCATGCTAGTAGAGGTGAATGGCGTGGTTGCCGTCGAGACACTGTTGCCTCGACTGCAGCTCACTGAAAACGGACCTGTCTGGGCAGTTTTCGGTGAAAAGGTGATCAGGTGATAGAAATGTCGCCCGATCACTATTCGCATGTGATCTTCTTAATTTTTTTAATTTTAAAAAAACCAAAACTGGACTGACAATCTATTTTTCAATGCAAAATGAAAAATGAACTGTCAATCCAATTTTCATTATGGTTAAAATTGTGTCTTATTTCGACATATTTACTAACCTCGTACCTTACCTTTACAAAATTTTGAAAGATGCATTTTTCAGGACCATTTTCCATGATAATAATAATAATAATAATAATAATAATAATAATTTTAGTTACATTTTCATTTATTTGATCACTGAACTGAAATTTTATCAATAAATTTGTTAAATTAAAATTTATAGAATGCACTAAAACTCAATTTCAAGTATATCAATGATGAACTGAAATTTTGTCAATAAATTTGTTAAATTAAAATCTATAAAACACACATAGCTCAATTTCTAGTATATCAATGATTTGAGTAGAAAAACACAGTATAACAAATAGAGAGATCTTAGTATAACAAATTATAAATTACCATATCTAACACAAAAAGTAAAAGTCAAAATTTTAATTGTGATACAACGACATCATGGGTTTTCTAACCACTTTGGTGAATGTGTTGGTAATCTTACATTGGATGCATATTTACCATAACGTAAACTAATAATCTCAAGTAAGCGAATTATTAAAGATTTTATAAGAGTTGAAGGGCTTAGGTTGCGTTTTGCCACTATTTAAAAAGCAATGTAACGTGTGCTAAGCTCATCCTCCCGCCAACATGCCTTATCCAATTGGGCATTTAAGTCCATCTTCCTTCCTTTTTCTGAATCTGATTTGAACACAAAATGGCAACTTTGATGACATCATGTTTTTTCTCAAATCCTGCAGCTGCTAAAACCAGATTCAAACTCAGAGCAGCATCTTCTTCTTCAGCTGCACAAATTGATCTCAATACTCTTCAATCTGCTTTAGATAAGGTACACTTAAATCAACTACTAACTTCCAAATTATATACGTACATGTTAATTTCTGTTTATTCAATTCTGCAGAAGGACAGTAATGCAGTAAAAGAGGCACTTGATGAACTCAAGCAACAAGGCTGGGCTAACAAATGGAGTAGTCAGCCTTATGTCTCTCGTCGTACGGTCTGTCTTTATTTTCTATTAACTAGATTGATTATTCCTTAATTTCCCACTTTAAATGCGCTAAATTTTTGTGGTGCTAGACGTCGCTGCGAGAATTGACAACTCTAGGAATAAAAAATGCTGAGAATTTGGCCATTCCAAGTGTTAGAAATGATGTAAGTCAGCCTTATTGTTTTAATTTTTGAAAAACAAAGACAAGCTAAATTTTGGGTTATAATTAATATCGAGTTTCAGAAATACAGGCAGCTTTTCTTTTCACAGTAGTTGGCACTACTGGATTCTTGGGAGTTCTTGCTGGCCAACTTCCCGGGGTATATCAATCAACTAATTAATACCCTTTTAATTTTGACAATAAATTACAAATTTACATTAAAATGTAATTGAAAATTTTTGTAATGTGTAGGATTGGGGTTTCTTTGTACCCTATTTAATTGGAAGCATTTCTCTTTTAGTCTTAGCCGTGGGCAGCATTTCTCCTGGGTAAGTTCACTTCATATTAAAACAATTTTTATGTTCTCGTTTAAACTTTTATAGTGTTAATTTAGCATTCGAATTGACACGAAGTGGGTTTGTTTATGTGGGAGTATAGGCTTCTTCAAGCTGCGATCAGCGGCTTTTCGACATTTTTTCCGGATTATCAAGAAAGGATAGCTAGACATGAAGCTGCTCATTTTTTAAGTACACAACACAAGCCCTGCCCTCTCTTCGTTTGTACCGTTACATAAATGTCATAAAAATAACACTAAGGTTTTAAATTATTGTTTGTGGGTTTAGTTGCGTATTTGCTGGGGTATCCGATACTGGATTATTCGTTGGATATCGGAAAAGAACATGTCAACCTCATTGATGAAAAGCTACAGAAATTGATTTACGGCGGACAACTTGATGCCAAGGAATTAGACAGGTGGCCCATCTTCTTGAAAATTTTAGTAAAAAAGTAAGAACGATGCGTTTTCAAACAGTAAAAAAAAAAGCAGAAAATATAAATGCAGGTTGGCAGTAGTAGCAATGGCAGGACTTGCTGCTGAGGGTTTACAATATGACAAAGTTGTTGGCCAATCTGCTGATCTCTTCACTCTCCAGGTATCTTATTGTTTATTACTTATGGTGAAAATACCTTTCTGCCCTTATGCTATAGCCGGTTTAACACCCCAATGAAAAAGTCATTTTGCCGAGTTTTTTGTTTGAGAGATTAAATTAAATGTTGATTTTGATGTGAATCATTTTGGTGCAGAGGTTTATAAATAGAACAAAACCACAGCTAAGCAAAGACCAGCAGCAGAATCTGACAAGATGGGCAGTAAGTGATTAAAAACTAGTTCATAAATAGCTAGATTGTCTTGTTTGTTGTGAAATGGTAATGAAACTGAAACTGGAAATACCAGGTATTACTTGGAGGATCTTTGATAAAGAACAACAAGGAAATTCATGAAGCCCTAATGGGAGCCATGTCTAACAAGGCTACTGTTTTACAATGCATCCAAGCTATTGAGAATGCTAGTGCTTAATTCTACGCTCTTTTTTTATTCATTCTTAATTTTCATTTTTGTAATTAGTGAGGCGAGTTTCCACTCATATGTATAAAATGATTAATTTCAAATGAAATACCATTTTACAGTCAACGGCAGTAAAAAAAACACGTAGTGCTTCTATCGTGTCTCGTTCACACCGTTTGATGATGATGAAAACAATATCATAATAACTTATAAGTTATAACGAGCCCATCATTGTATTTGTAATCATACATATAAATAAGAACTTCGCTAGCTAATTAACTATATATGCACGTATATATATTACACATGAACAAGGTAGAAGTGGTCCATGGATCTCTTATGTGGACCATCCAGTTGAACACGAATTCAACCCGGAATAGGCCCCAGCAATTACGAGAGGGATTCATCATCGAAATCATCAGCTTGGAAAAAGAACAAGCCATCAACGATATCGTCAATTAAGGAATCGATAAACAAGTTGCAGCTGGTAGTGAAAAGAGTGCCAACTTTGTTGCGAGCGCTTGAGAAATACGCGAATAAAGCAGAACATAAAACACCAAGCAAGCAAGCTCCGCCTGCTTCCTCGATTCCTTGTATTTCCATCTTTCCGAACACCGAATTTCCAGTCACCAATTCTGTTGCCACCGTTGCTGCAAACACCATCTGCATTTACCAATTTCACATTTGTACAGTTCAAATTAGTTCACTAAAATAAGTTTAGGAGTCCATATTTAAAAGTGATAAGCATATTTTGAAGTTTCTTTTACAAGATGCATAATTCGAAGTTGTTTAATAGTCAGAATTTACCTTTTTGGGTCCTGCGGTATAGTCAATTTTCTCATTTGATCTTTATACTATACATATTATATCCCTGTGCTATGTAAATAGTTACCTTTTTATCATTGTGTCATGCATTTGTTATTGTGATATGCAATTAGTTAACTTTTTGAACAGTCCATGGTAAAAAATTATTTTAGCAAAATATAACATAATTTGTGCTAAAACTTGAATAGCATAGAGCAGAGGGACTAAATGAGCAATATGATGATACCTCATGGTCCAAAAAAGTTATTTACGTGCAACTATAATATATCAAAACTTAGTAAAATCACAATCCTATTTACACCTACATATGTATATCTAAGTTCAGTACAAACATAGCTCAATCAAGAAAAAGCTAAAAAGTAACCGGGAAAGATAGTAGATCATGTAAAACTCACCATAGCAAGGCGGCCGGAAATGATTTCAAAATCCTGACTTTTCTTAGAGCTTTCAATATAATCCGACAACGTTTCGAAAAACCTCGAAACCTCATCTCCGCCGTCCTTTCTGGTCTTCACAACCGCAAAACGATCGTCGCCGTACGATCTGAGGGTACACAACCTCGGCTGCAGCATAATCTTGGAGTTATCTACTTCACCTGGCCTCGATTTACTCGGAGCCGGCAACTGGACCGAAACAGCTGCAGAATCTCTCTTGAGAATAGCCGGTTTTTTAACATCGAGCTGGCAGTGAATAGCACGCGCCACCCTGGCCATGGAAGACTCCGGAGGCAGAATTTTCAAAGATTAAAAAGTGATGTAGATTCCTAGAAAAGAATAGTGGGCAAATGTTAAGGTGGGAATGGGGTAAAGTGAGTGAGATTCTTTAAACCACGTCTGTCTTTTTTTGTGAGGTGGTCGGGGATGTGATGCCGTGGATATTTTTGGTTCTGTGACGTCGTTTTACTCAAGATCAAATTACGTGTCACTAATTGTCCGAGTGCCAATATCTAACGACGTGTCGCTTTCCCATTAAATTGAGGATTAATTTTAAAGAAGCAAAATTTATACCATTTAAAAAGAAGGTTTGTGAGATTTCCAATCCTCAGTAAAACAAGGTTTTTTCACTAACACTGTTAAAAATAGTATTTATTTAATGTATTTTTCCATAAAGCTTGGACTCCTATTTGTGAACCACTGAGGTTTTTTAATGGGCTAACTAAAAAATGGATAAAACCAACCCTACAAGTACCTTCTAAAGTTGCAAGAATTATAAAGAGAATTTGTCTAAAATATATTTACTTTTAAATATTTTGTCTTTTCCAAAAATACATATTACTATTCATACGTTCCATCTGTTGTCATTTATTTTCTAATTTTGTATCTTCAATCAATTTAGTTTGATAGGTGCTATTAAAGTTTTTTTATTCATTTCATTTTTATATTCGAAACGTTATTTTTTGTGATTTTTTGAACTATCTAGTTATCTAACATACGGCTACTATTTGTACCCAAGAGTTACGAAATTTGACTTGATAAAACTCTCTTGTACACTTTTATCAAGTTGAGGCGGTTCAAGGGTATAAGTCAAAGTTTATGTTAGTATTTTAAATGTAATTGGATTGACTAATTGATAAATGCAATCGTGATATATCATCAAATAAGTTGGGAGAGTGTAGAGTGCATGCTTATTTGAATTTAATCACGATTCGATGTCGGGGGGCAGCGCCCCCGGCAGCATGGTCCAGGGGCAGCAGCCCCTGGTGGGATTCGGTATTACCTCCGAAAAGTTATGCTTTGAGGACAAAAAAATTTGTTTTTCCCGTAATGTGATGTTTTTTCGAAAACTGTATAATCCCAAAAATTAATATCCTTTAAACAAAAATAAATACTCGAAATTGTTCATAATTCAGATTGGTTCGAATAGTCCCAGTAGAACCACCAAAATAGTTTAAAGTTCTTATTTAATATTCTGATTTCATCCGATTGAAAAATTGGTAGAACCACCAAAATAGTTTCAATCTGATAGTGTTATCACGATTTTGAATTCATCCGAGTAATCTCCTATTCCCAACAGTTGAGGTGTGCAGTTGGCAAAAATGCCATATTAAGGCTGTCATGACTGTATTAATAAAAAAATTATGTATTAATAAAAAAATTATGTTATTGTTGTAAATAATATGAATATATAAACAAGAATATACATTACATTAACAAAGAGAAAAGTAGAGAAGACAAAGATGGAAAGAAAGTAACATAGAATTCTCATTATTCTTCTTTGTACAACAACCCTATATTTATAGGTAAAGGCTAAGTACTTGTAGATACACAAGTTACACGTATTAATATACATAAATGGTGGAGGGTTAATGGACATTAATTCTATATATGTTACATATACACATATATTTACAACACTTTCCCTTTGATGTCCATTTTCGCGAATGGGACACTACCTCGTTAAAAACCTTACCAAGAAAAAACCCTGTGGGACAAAACCTTTGGTTAAGAGAAAAAGAGTGTAGTGTTTACTTCCCTTGTTCGTAAGAATATAATTATGCAATATGAATAAACCTCGTTAAAACCTTGCTAAGGAAAACCCAAGTGGGACAAAATCTTGACGAAGGAAAAAGAGTACAATATTCATTTGCAATCTCAATATTGCGTACATGTTTTAGTGAAAGAATCTGCTGGATTGTCACTTGATCTAATTTTGTAGATGTCAACTTGATCAATCTTCATGAGACCATGAGCGTAAAAGAATTTGGGTGAATATGTTTGACTCTATCTCCTTTAATATAGTCACCATTGAGCTCTGTGATGTATGATGCATTATCTTCATAAATTATCATCAAATCTTCTTTGACTATTGATTTACCATATGACCTATCTGGTTTTAAACAATACATTAATCTTTTCCACTCTATCACAATATAAATTAATAATACTATAAACAAAAGAAAAGTTAAGAATATGAAATGTAGATTTTAAAAAAAAACAATATATATCTCATCGATTTTACCTCTTTTGTTATTCGAACTACATGTCCGAAAATTTTTATTTTCCAATAGACTTAATTCTACTTGAATTAACGAATTGAATTCAATTCATATTTTCATTTCCATATTACATAAAAAATATGGACTATACAATTTAATATTGAATCCATCTTTTATTAGTACTAATATTATGTATTTGACTTTACACATTTTCAATAATTTCTGAGCATTTTAGGAGCTACTACTTCTACAAGAAGTATGTTTATATTAATACATTTTCCCTCAATTATATAATCTTTATTGTCGACAAATTTCGAGGATTTTATCATGTAAACCAATTGGTTATCCACGCTTCATGCATATCATATTTATATAGCACTATTGTTAATTTATTCTTCAGGAATTTCAATATTAATTGGCAACGAAACATTATATTAAATTGGCTTTTCCAAAATTATCCTTTCACTTTATTTCCCTCATTTTGGGAAAATGTTTTCATCACCAATCTACAAATATTGCAATAAACATATATTTTAAAGGCTCAAGATACTTTGTTGATAGAGATCCATATCAAATATAAATTTCTAATCTCTTTTCATGACCCATTTTGATATGTTACGATGAAGTTATAAGTACAAATACATCATAACTAAAAACTTTTAGATGAGAAATATTGAGCTCATGACCAAAAACTATTGTAGAGGAAATATTCAACACAACTTTTTGGTCTTAAAAATAAAAATTAAATTATTGCATGCAATATTGCATATCTGACACTTATATAAGAAGATATATTTGTATAATAACTGATCGCGCAATCAAATGCAGATATTTAGTACATGGTTCTACGAAACCATAATAAGTATGAACATATGAGTATGTTTAACTTTAATCCCAATTGATATAAAAACACAAATGTGACCTGTTTAGTTAAAACATTAACTTCAAGTGATTGTACTTCTTCAGGAAGTAACTAAAAGGTTTATATTATGAATGGATTAGTCCTCATATATCACATTATATATTTCTTTTTATATGATTAATTTTCCTTCCGAACAAGCAACATGAAGAAACTTTGTTCCATAATAATTGCCCATGTACATTTTCACATATCTTCCCATCATTATCAAACTACGATAACTTAGTCGATTGTGCCAAATTTCATAAGTATCTAAAATATAAACTTCTAGTTTATTGTTAAACTAGCCTTCAAATATGTTTATGTCATATGACATTCTATAATGTCTTCACTCACAGTTTCAATATAATATTTATTCCTGTGAATATATTTTTAACTTTATTAAATTTTTGTGAGAATTTGGGTAGTATAATGCATTATTTATAAATACTTTTTTTTCAAAATCAACATGCCTTCTTCAAGAGTTTTTTCGGTAATAGTTTCTCTTCTAGAGAACTCAACAATTTTTCTTTGTCTTAGTACCATAATACTGACTCTTCTAGAGTATTTACATTTTTCCCTTGATATATTAATACTGGCTCTTACAAAACCTTTATCAATTTTTATGTTAACCAATATCAAGGTAACCCTTTTTTTTCACTCATTTTCAAAGCATAATATTTAGTATATTTACCATATATAAATTAACGTCATTCTTCCTTTCATTTTTCACTTCAGGTGATTAATATTATCATCAAATTGTTTTTTCACTTAGAATGGATTATCAATCATCAATATAACTTTTTCACTTCGAGTGAAACTAATTGATTTTTCACTTAGAGTGAAAATTATCCATCACTTTATTTTTTCACCTAGGGTGAAAATAATTCATCAAATTTATTTTCCACTTCAAGTGAAAAGTATTCAAAAATAAAATTTTTCCACTTCTTACTCTTCCACTTCGAATGGAAATCATTCATCGATTTATATTTCTACTTTATTTGGAAATTGCTAGCACGTTTATATTAATTTGAAATTGTAAACATATTTCCTTCAAAACTTTTATAAAAGATCTTCTGGATCTTCAATAGTCGACTATTACAGTTTTTATATTTCATATAACATTACAATATATAATATTGTTTATAACTAAAAATTAATTTAATAAAGAAATCATAATAAACTTCACCAAATCTTGATGAATTGGATTGGACGATTATAATCTATTTGTTGAACGAAGCATCATTCCTCATATGCATAAATTCTGTTAACAAAATTATTCAAAAGAATTAAGAAAAATATATATATATAAAAATAATAACAATAACAAATACAATGAAATTGGAGAAAGAAGAAAAACTCCCTCATTAATCAAAATTTCATATATCTTTGTAATACCCATCACCATCACATTTTTGTTCATCAAAATATCTTAACGATATTCTTGTTGGTAGACTAAAAAAGCGAACTCGTGCTGATAATGTGTTGTAAATAATATGAATATATAAACAAGAATATACATTACATATGAACAAAGAGAAAAGTAGAGAAGACAAAGATTGAGAGAAAGTAATATAGAATTCTCATTATTCTTCTTTGTACAACAAAATTATATTTATAGGTAAAGGTTAAGTACTTGTAGAGACACAAGTTACACACATTAATATACATAAATGGTGGAGGGTTAATGAACATCAATTCTATGTACGTTTTATATACACATATATTTACAACATTATTATTATTATAATGAATTATACTGTTTTATTGCAATTGACGACAGTGTTTAATCGTGTCCTATCTGTGATATCTGTTCTGCCCTATAAACCCTAACTTCATCTAGTAATTACAACATACAAAAACCCAAGGGTTAACAGAAGTAAGTCAGTAGCAACTACCAAAGCCAAATCAAACATAAATTATATTTAAATTAATAAAGCAGTTGGCTTAATTTTAATCTGTCAATTTGCCCAAAAAAAACCTTTCTCGTCTGTATAACAAAGAAAGCATCACATCTTCAAACTCAAAATAGCCTCTCCCTCTTTATAATCAATCCCTTTGTTATCTCTTCACCCTTTACTTTCAGACCACAAAGAACAAGAAAAAGAAAAAAGCTTTGATCTTGGAAATGGGGAGAGGAAAAATTGAGATCAAGAAAATAGAAAACACAACGAATAGAGGTGTTTCATTTTCAAAGAGAAAAAATGGGCTATTCAAGAAGGCTTATGAACTTAGTTTACTGTGTGAAGCTAATGTTTTTATAATGATTTCTTCCAGTTCTGGCAAGGTTACTGATTACTGTAGCTCCAATACCAAGTATGTTTTTTGTTTTTATTTTAAAATTTTCAGTTTAGCATATAATCTTGTTGTTGATCTGAAATTTTGGTTTTTGAAGCCTGCCTCAGTTTCTTGAAGAATATCAAAAGAAATCTAATACAATACTCTGGGATGCAGAACATGAGGTAAGTTTGGTTTAATTTTTCGGGTTAGAACCCCCGAGTTCTCGATGAACTTATTTACTAATGAATTTATATGTATTATACTCTTTAATTGCCACTAGATCTATAAATGGCATTTATATCTTGATTGTTTAGTGAAAAGGAAAACTAAAAATGGTATGAACTGCGAAATCCATAGATCTGGTGAAAAAAAATGAAAAAAAGTTGGATAAGCTTTGTTTGAAGAACAGTTTAGATTAGAATAAAGGAAGTAAGATTTGCGTAAAATGGAATTTTTGCTGTGAAAATCTGTTAATTTATCAACAAATTTAAACCTGGTTTTTTAGAAATAAATCGTTAATTAATTATTTAATCATCCTGTTATCGTTTTCATTAATTATGCTTAACGTTTAGGTTTTTCTTGTCTGAAAAAAAACACAGAACCTGAGAATTGAGATTGACAGAATCAAGAAAGAGAATGATTCTATGGAGATCGAGCTCAAGTAAATCTTTCTACTTTTCCAACTGCTCTTATTCAAATTAATTTTGGGAATCGGGACTGTTAGATCATGTAATGTAAATAGTTTTACTGATTTATTGTTGTTAGTTTTTTCTTACATCTAGTATGTTTTTGTAGGCACCTGAAAGGGTTGGATATAAGTTCTTTGCACTACACAGAGCTTATGAACATAGAAAGAGTCCTTCAAGAAGGCGTCAATGGTGTCACTCACCAAAAGGCTAGTTTCATTAGCACCCTAATCTTTATTATTTTTCCTTAATCACTTAATATTGTATTTTAATTAAACTTGTAATATTTTCGACTACTGTTTATGGTCATTTTTAACCGGAGACAGATGGAGCGCGAAAGAATAAGGGGGGAAAACGTACGTATGTGTGAATATATAATTTCCTTATATGCATGTATTAAATACTAATTATACGAACCCCAACTACTTCAAAAATAAATTGATTATATTATACGCATGTTTAGTTTAATATATGTTCTTTGCTTTTTCAGATCGAGAATTTAGAGGAAGAACATAGTCGCCTCGTTTATAGTCTGGTATATAATTATATATGTTCCTTGTTCAATTCATGTTTAGTGAATATATATGGTGAATATAACCAATCAAAATTCCAAGAAATTGGACAAATAAACTTAATGCACAATAATTAAACTCAAAAGTTCAGCACTAAAGATGATAAGTTGAAAAATGTTTCTCTTAGATGAACTGATGGTATGGAACTAGTCATGATTATGTAGTCATTGTTGTAGAACAACTCAAACTAAAAAAAGTTAGATTTGTAGAAAAAAAAAAGTGATCAACAAAATGCTCAAAAAGCTTATTTAGCATTAATATCCATAAGTTGTGTGCCTTCTAGCAAATGAGACTGAATATGTGATTCTAGTTGAAGTCCAAATAAGGGTGGAGAGTATGGTGAGGATTTTTCTTTAAATTAATCTAAGTGTTGGGGCAATTTTTTTTGAAAAAAAAAATCCATAAGTAGTTGCCAGACAACTCATTTAATTGCATGAAAGACTAAAGTATAGCAAACTTTTAAATAATAGTAATAAATAAAATTGAGGTTATATTTAATCAATTAATTAAAACGTGTTAGTAATGATTGATTAATTAGTTCAATATAATGAACAGCAGGAGATGGAGATGGCTGAAAACAAAGTAGAAGAAATGGAAGATCCGTACGATGAATATCAAGTGAAGGAACCTTTTGCCTTCCGTATTCTTCACCCTCATTTGCGGCCAACCCTTTAACCTTATCTATAATATAATTATTATTATTATTATTATTATTTAGTTTCAAGATTTGGCTAATTGCTTGGCTTAATTATCACTTAAGTATGTATTGATCATGTTTGTGAACACCCCTGAATTTTAAGGTCATGATGACTATAATTAGATATCTATAGTGTCTTGCTTTTCTAAGTATTTTATGTAATTCTGCATTTCTACTATTGAACTAAAATAATTTGGGTCCCTGCTTTAATGTTCTTTTTCGGTGTTTCCCATTGAATGTGACAAGTGGCCACTTTGATGATAGAACAAATGAAAAAAAAACATGAAAAAGAAATTTGAACAAAATGGTTACATGTCACATTTTCAATATGGGGGCACAAAAGGAAACGTGGAACAACAGATTTAGTTCCAAATACTTTTTATATTGATGAGAAAACATAACTCTAACAAGAAAATTATGCTGTTTCAAACTTATATTTTTTCCAAGTAACTATATAATGTTCCATTTGATATGTGTATTAAAAGTTTCAATATTTTTTACCCACCAACACACATGTCAAAATATGTATTGAAAGATCATTTTCTACTTTAATAATCTCGAATCATTATAATACATTCCTATTTTTTTATACTTTTTTCTGTCCGATGATCATTTTTATCTCTTGTCAAAATTTAAATGTAGAATATAATTGGAACGGTGGTAAAAATTACAGCAAATATTTTTTTTTCCAATAAATGGCCTCCTTAATTCCGCACTAATGGGCACTTTCCTCGTTAATATGATTGGAAGACATGGTAATCAATAAAGCAATTACGCCACACTCATGCATATGTTTTCTCAAATCTGCGATTAATAGAATGACAGATTTGGTTTCAACCATTACAACACAACAAGACAATTGCCATGATTTCCAAGTATTAGCCTTAGTTAGTTTCTAACTTTCTATTGAAAAACAAAAAAGCCTAGGATTTGATTGATGGGTTCAGGTTAGATTATTACAGTTCATCATTAAACATGAAACACAGACATGACAATCACATACTTCAATGTCTTTTACAAATCCTCGTCTGCAATTTTGCACTTTACGCATCAAACATGACAGACATACCCTGTATCTTCTTCTTTTTGCCCTAATTTACCCAATCCCTTTACCTCTTTCAATTCTACCCTAAAACCCTGATATATTCATTGTGCGACTAAGCACACAATAAAAAAACCAATTGTTAAAAAGGTGACACAAGTAAAACTAACTAACCCAAATCAAACGTAAAATCAAGTCAGAATTTTTTATAAAAACAGAAAAAACAGTTGCTTTAAATGTCCAAATATCCCAAAATAAAACCTTCCGCTTCTGCCATTAAGAAAGTATTCATTTCTTCAAACCCAAAATAGAAAGTTCCTCATTTTCCAGTTCCTTATTACTTCTTTTGAGGAATTTTTTAAAAGAAATATTCAAATTTTATTATGGGGAGAGGCAATATTTTGATTAATAGAAGAATTGATGATAAAAAAATTGAAAAATTAGTTATCGTAAGAGAAAGATTCTATGCATATACAAAATAGTTTAATAGTAAAATAATTGTTCATCGGTGTTGTAATTAGAGAATGAAATTGTTAGATAACTCACAAATACTTGTTTCAAGTTTTATATAATTTTGAGCGTGGGGGAGAAATATGTTCAACATCCAACATAAAGGCAACAATAAAAAAATTGTCTCTTGTTTTAAGTCTAATTTTAGGGAAGCTCTTTCTTGGTTGAAGTATGATGGTTACTGCATATCGTGATAGAGACGGATAATAAAGCTTTGTTCGACTCTTTAATTGGTGATGAACCCGGTTTTTCATAAATCGCTTCTATTATAGAGGATTGCAAATTACTTTCTAGGAACTTTGTTTCTTATTTATTTAATTGGGTTAAGCAAGATCATGATATTGTCGCTCATACTTTGACTCATGTTATATTTTTGGATAAGGTAATGGGGACTTGGCATTCTTCCTTACCTAATTATGTTGCCCATTTCATCAAATCTCAATGCAATTCTTTTCTTAAAAAAACAGATTCCGAAAAAATAAGAACCCACTTTTTCTTACCTTTCCAAGCCTCGTCTGCCTATTAATAATTTTTTCCTTTTTGAATATTTCGATAAACAAAATAGAAACAATAAATAATTATATACACATTCGTCAAAATATGCAGCAAGAACTCATCCGTTTACTTAAAATAAAATTTATGTAATTAGATTCATCACTAGCACTCTAGCAGTAATAATTATGTGTGTATACATATATTAATACATACTAGTTTGGTTTAGAAGCTGAATTAACTAAATTATGAAAAGGAAAACATTATTAAATACGATACACAGAAATTTTAAATAAAATTATTATTTATAGAGTACGAAATCAGGTATTCATAAAAATTCAAGTGCAGTCCACAAAGTTTTAGTTATATCACTTTAGGGATTAAAGGTCTAGGCCCGTAAATAAAGAAATTAGATTTCGTTGAAATGTAATTTATTTAAAATAAAAATTTGAAGAAGCTGAGATTAAATTTCGATCATCCTCGTCCACCTTTATAGATATCCTTACCATTGAATTATTCAAGCTGAACCTATACCGTACATATATCATTATGTTTTCTCTTACTTGCAATCTGCAGCTTAGAGAATGGATTCTT
Source organism: Euphorbia schlechtendalii (assembly GCA_949673415.1). Lineage (NCBI taxonomy): Eukaryota > Viridiplantae > Streptophyta > Magnoliopsida > Malpighiales > Euphorbiaceae > Euphorbia > Euphorbia schlechtendalii. The sequence continues at coordinate 19,505 of CATIWQ010478321.1, read as the reverse complement.
TTCACTTAAATTACCAAGTTGTCAGTCTATTACTGATTGTAACTAACTTTCTAGACTGTATCAAAGCCCATAAAGTAGTTTGGCCTTTACTTATCAAACATTTGATATCTATCCATTTTTTAGCCCATAATTATCCATGACTAGTGCTTTCTGCAAGTTCAATTCAAGGTAGAGTTGAAAGTGAGACGTAGGATTTCTATATATAGGAATAAGATTCACCGGTTATATTAACACTTGACTTATAAACTTTCGATATCACTAACCATCGTTGGATAAAGTGGTGGTTTTTTAATAAAAAAAATAGTTGCATGGATACGGTAAAATTTCTATGATAAATGTTAAGAAATAAATAAATATGAATATGAAGTCAGGGGGGGGATTGGTACCGAACAAATTAGTAGCTTATGCTTTACATTAATAGCATAATGGTGGGTACTCGCTAATAAACTTGTTAAAATTTGGCTGTATATAGAATTAAAATGAATATATAATAGTGAAATTTTTATTAGGGTACGGTCCTTGCTAATTCCCTGATTTCTGTTGAGATTCAATACCCTGTGGTATACATATATGTTGCCTCTCAACTTAGAAGATTTGTCTTCCTCAATGGTTTGGGTCACATTTTCTGATATTTTTATCTTTTCAAATATGATATTTGTCTAATTTTTCACTCTCCCAATTGAAAGCTGATACGTGATATTGATGTGGCAATATGATACGCCTTTTTGCAAGTTTAGAAGGTTGTGTGAAATTTTTAAAAATTGATGGTAACATGTGACTTTTAACGTTAAATTCGAGAGCATAGTGCACATCCGGCCTCTCGTAAAATTGTTACCTATGTAATTGTGATGGGTGGGTGGAAGTTAGTATTTGCTAAATGTAATATACAAAATCAAAGAAAATAAAATGGTACGAGACAGACAAACATTCCGAGTTTCTAATTAAAACACCAACAGAACATCTCTTCATTAACTGGCCCATAACCTTAATGCTTCGAATTTACTGAGCGTTATCTATAAATCAATTGCATTTAAAAATGGGCAATTTACATAATTAGTATGTTTCCAACAATTCATTTGAAAGTTTTACCTTTTAAACTATTCTTATTTACGTTTTTACATTCCTCTATTTTTTTAAATTTAATTTCTTATTTTTTATTTATCTCACAAACCGTTTATTTTTTCAACATGCCGCTTTAGAATATTTTCTTCATCTTCATGTTTCCCTTCAAAATAAGATCCATGATGCTATACTTTTTCCGAACTTTTTTTACCGATATATATTTATTTTATAGTTCTTTTATAGTTGTCACATAATTAAAACACATACTTTATTAAATACAAATAAGTATAACACGACTATATCAATTTAACATATTACAAGTAAACTGTAGCAAAAATATAACATAATTACATCAATTTGAATTGACTATAAGATAATTATAAAATGCGATTTTGTTATATTGAATATATCTATAAGTAAACTATATGGTAACTATAAGATAACTATAAAATACGATTTTGTTATACCAAAAATAAATTCAAATACGAAAAATAAATTAATAAAAACACATAAATATAACATGTTTACATTAATTATAAATACTATAAATAAAGCATAATAAAATCATGGTACAAAAATACCAAAAATTACGTTGTTTTGAAATAAGTATAAGATAACTATAAAATCCAACGAGGTTATCACAAGGAGGTAGAAATGTAAATTCAAAACCTTGACAATACACTTTTGACAATTAAATTAAGTAATAGACAAAAAAGTAATTACTTATACTAAAAATAACATTTTTATGTATTTCCCTTTAAAAATACCGAATTTGGGCCGCGCATATAATGCAAGTACCGCAAAAAGGTTGAGTAAATCAATGCGACTGCCAGCGTGATAATGGGCGTAGAAAGAAATGCAGAGGCCAAGTAGTGTGGGGTTCCATCGCTTTCAGTCTTATTGTGAGGCCAATTCTCGTGTTGTAGAGTTACATTACAGTAGTGGCCAGCTAAGATGTTTATGCAACTTCGTTACTTCCACATTTAACTCATTAACCAAACATATCTTGACTTTTTGTTCTTTTGAACAGCAAGTTGCTTTTTTACGTTGTTAATTATGACTCCTTTACAAAAAAAAATCATTTCTGAAGTTGTTCGAAATTAGAATTAAATTTACTTACTGACAGCAAATTACAATCACTAATACAAAGCAGTAAGATTTTAAAAACTATTTGTAAATGCTCTTCCTACTACTAAATTCTTCCTCATCATTTTTATGCGTATAAACATTGAAGGGATAACTATTGTTACATGTATATAACTCAATAATTAACCTTCAGTAAGGTTTCCATTAACATTAATAAAACATTTATTACATTGTTAAAATGATTTAATTTATCATTTTTTAATTTATAATAAAATTTCTTTTCTTCTTAGTTACTAACTTGTAACTTAATTTATATTTTACTAATTAATATAAGGATAAATTAAAAAGAAAAATTGAAAGTTACGTTGATATTTTAAATTAACAAATAAAAAGAATTAGAATGAAATGTTTAAAAGACTATAAATAGGAACCGGAATGAGTAGTAAACTCTCGTACGCTTACAGCTCTTAGAAGTGATATACGAATTTGATAAGTGCTGCAGCTGACATGAAATAAGAGGTGAAAACTTAATATGTCCATATACGAATTAACATATTAGTAATGTCATTAACTTCTTTCAATAAAAATTAAAAACAAAATAGAACTGCTGCATATTATTGAATCATAGGCAAGTCATAATCTTATTTCTTATATCACGAATAATCAATCTACGATGTCAATGAATTTTCAAACGATAAAGGTTGAAAAAGAAGTGTAGTAATGGGTCAACAAGACAATTTGTATGAAAGTCTGTTGAATAGTTGACACGTTATAGTATATGGGTGAAAGCCACGTACCTTGCCCCGGCACCATAGCGAAGTTATTTAGACCAAAGTAGCACAATATGAGCCCTGGGGATTAAAAATAGCCGGAAGCAAATATTTCCTTCCATTTACACCTTGTGCATTATAACTTGCACCGGTATTTACTTCAACCAACAAGTCACCCGCGAAACCTGGGTAAGCTCCTCTTGCGAAATTCCCTTGACAAGCCGATGCAGCCTCCAATGGAGCCTCTTTCGGACCCTGAAAAAACCCATCTCCAAACGGGTTCGTTAAGGTTCCGGCCAATTGGGTACTCAAATTAATAATCACCCCATCCATTCCCACATCCTTGTTGGGTGAAGTCAATGGCCGTGTTTTTGGCCCAACAGTCGATTGGTGATATGGCCATGCACATTGACCCGGACATTGAGATTCCGAGTTTCCAACCCAAATGTACGCATACCTCGATTTTACCCCATTTCCGGTTCCCAACCCGTGTTTCCCACAAATGGAGCAAAAACCATCTAGCATAACGTCAGCAGATGTCAAAACCACATTGATTGCGTCGTGTTGTGCACCTTTTGCGGCTAATTCTTGAATTTGGTGGGTTGTGAGTTTTTTTCCCAATGAGTATTTGTCATCATTGATCTGGTTACCCAACGAGAGGGAAACTGAAAAACCTCTCTTTCCTTTAAATACGGTACTATTGTAATAGTGTTTTTGTATCAAATTCCACCACGAAACAACGTCAGGTTGGCTCTCCATGCGTTTTGAAGGTTTGTTGATGGAGTCAATGAAATCTGTGACAATTGCTCGTTGATTTGGCTCGAATTTTCCATACCAAATGAGATTGACCGTTATGTTGCCGTTAAGAAGAGGGCCATGGTGATACTCCATTGACGGAGGATTCATGATTTGCGTGATTTCGCCTTCTAATTTATTTGTTATCCTAATCGCTTCGCTGGTGTGCATGAATGAAAGCAATAGAACAAGATTGAAGGCAATCTCCGACCAAAATAATCCAAACATTGTTAATTAAAACAAGAGGAAACCAGAAAAATCAACCCGATGACTATTGAAAAACAATGATTTGTATGAATAAAATTGCAGAATTTTTTATAAAGGGAAAATTAATCTAACTAATATATAACAGTTTAGTTATTGGATTAAGATAGTAAAATTGACTTTGATTGAAAGCTAATTCAAAAGGTTTTTGGTATAACAAAGTAGACTTTTTGTTAGAAATTGTGTAAGAGATTGAAATGAAGTCCAATTTTAGAAATTAGAATTGCAATTAAAAGGCTAACTAAAATTTCAACTAACTAAATTCAACCATTAATCAATGCGTATGGTTGCAAGTTAATAATTTTATCATAAAATTCTGCAAATTATTTGCAAAGTCAAAGTTAATCTTCTGGCTAAAGATCAGGGATGTTTGTTAATTTGTTCAAACAAGCCTCAATTAATTGTCACATGGTCTATTATTAATTCTTTTATGTTATTTAAGATTATCTCCAATAGTTAGTCTATTCTATGCTTAGGTGGTAGATGGAATAGACATTTAAATTAATGACAATGATAAATAGACTAGATATTTTATAAATTTGTCATAATAGATTGTGGATTTTAATTGTATATTTAACCTTTAATTATATTATTTCAAATTAAATAATAATAATCAACCAATTGAAATCAATTGAGCATTAAAATAATATTTAATTGATGAGTCATCTAGTCTATTTGATTATCTATTTGTGAACAATTAAATAGATAATGCTGATAATAAATGATGACACATCATCTAGACTATGATGAATAAACAATCTATTGGAGAGCTAATTTTTGATATAATGTCAATTAATGCTTATGTGTCAAGAATTGGAATGGAATAGACAAGCTATTGGAGATGTAACGTATATTGAATATGTACTAGGAAATGGTACAATAAATTTCTCAAATTAGAAATTTTTTTCCAAACTAGTAAAATAACATCAAAATATTACTTCCTCGTTTTACTAATATTTGTTTGTTGAATCGAACTTTATTTTATACGATCTTATAGGCAATTAATCCGAATTTTAAACATTTTAGGTTGGTAACCAAGCCAATTTGAGTCTCGATATTTAAATAGTAAACTAGTATATAATTTGGTATAGTTAATTACTTATGTAATAAACACTTATAACAACGTATATGGCCAGTTAATTAGACTTTTAGATTTGATGCATTTAAACTTGGAACTTGTCTAAAATCAGTTTTTATCATCCTTAATTTTTTAAATGTATCCAATACTCTCTTCATATTATACTAAATTGCTCAATTAATATCACGTTTCAGTTTTTAATTGAACAGAAAAAAATCAAAGAAATGATATTTTTAAAAAAATAAAACAAACGGGGAATTAATAAGTAGCAATTAGGGGCAAAGTAACTCACTCTAAATAAACACAGAGAGCTCGCGGGGAATAGCAATTCCACGGAATAGGAAAAAAATGAATGGACAAATGTGAAGTGCTTGCCTAGAACCAGTCATCGGGACGGAATAGCTATTCTTAGCTATCATATAATTCATGGAATAGTTATTCCTCCTCTTGAAAAAGGAATAACTATTCCATGAGTTTTATGATAATTCGGAATAGCTAATTCATCCCGATGACGGGCTCTAGACAAACACTTCACCTTTTTGTATTTATTAATAATCGGAATAGCTAATTCATCCCGATAACGAACTCTAGACAAACACTTCACCTTTCTGTATTTATCGATAAAAATCCAAGCCGGGATTTTATTTAGCAATCACGTGTCGTAAAAACTCAAAAGCAAAAGCTGTAAGAAATCAGAGGCACGGAGAGATTCTCCTTTTTTTTCCTGAAAAAGCAAACCAAAGTAGTTTGCTTTTATATTATTTAAACTCCAAAAAATTGAACAAACGAATAAATTACATTGCAACGACTCTCTTTTCTCTGCATTTATGTATACAATAATTAAACTTAACCCCCCTACTAATCTAACAATTAACACCTAATTCTCCCATTAAACCAAAGTTGAACAAGAAGAACTAGAAGGATCAAATATTGCAGGAACCAAGTACTTTCTGCCATTAACACCATGCGCATTGTAGCTAGCACCGGTAGTTGAATCCACCAATAAATCACCAGCATAGCCAGGATAAGCCCCTTTACCAAAAGCACCAGTACAAGCAGAAGCAGCCTCCAATGGCGCCTCTTTTGGCCCTTGGAAATACCCATTTCCAAAAGGGTTTGTTGCAGTTCCAGCCAAAAGACTAGCCAAATTTATCACCATTCCATCAAGTCCCACATCGTTATTCGGCGCTACCAATGGCGGACTCTGTGGCCCATAAATTGGCTGGTGGAATGGCCACGCGCAGTAACCCGGGCACTGAGTCTCCGAGTTACCAACCCAAATGTAAGCAAATTTGTAGTTTTTGCCCTTGATTATTTTCCCCAATTTCTCTAATTTGGACACTGATGAAGCAGAGCCATGAGACCCACATCGATTTACACAAAACCCATCTACATTAACATCGGAGGACGTTAATACAACGTTAATTGCGTCCATTTGATCTCCCTTTGAGGCTAATTGAACAATTTGTTTGTTTGTGAGGGATTTTCCGAGGGAATATGTTTCGTCGGTGATTTGTTTGCCCAACTTGAGAGAAAAAGATTGTTTCTTTGTGGTGAGATGGTAGTATTTTTCTGTTGTTTTCCACCATGAAGATACAGTCGGAGATTGGGTTTTGTGAATTGATGAAGAAGATGATAGAGAAGAGATGAAATCGGAGATTATAGCTTTCTGAGACGGGTTGAACTTGCCGTACCAAATGAGATTTACAGAAATTTTGCCAGAAAGAAGAGGGCCATTGTGGTAGCTAAGTAGCTGGGATTGTTCTTGAACTAGTTGGTTGAGAATTCTAGAAGAAGCTAATGAGAATTGAAAGATTGAGATTGTGAGGAATAGTTTTAGAACACATTGAGCAGCCAAAGAAGCCATTTTTTAATAAAAATATTACTAGGAGAAAGGAGAGAAGAGGCTGTGTTTGTTGTGGGATGAAAGGGAGAGGGGGAGAAGAGGGGTATTTATATTGTGAGAATTAAACAAGTTAAATTGAATTCCAATTTATTTTCGAAAAAAACAGTGGGATAAGTAAGTGAAAAAAAAAGAAAAAGAGAACCTGAACTTGCCTAGAAAGAGACAAAAAGCAAGCGCTTCTTCGATTTCGAGTTACTTGCTACTTGCCACGAAAGAAAGAAAAATAATAGTGTTGGGGGACCCCTACAGCTTTTAGTTTTTAAATATTGGACTACTATATTTTCAGTTTAGTACATTGAACTAAAAGTTGGCTTCGTAAGCAATGTAGTAAAAATATTGTAATTTTTTGCTGCATATATAACACATTTATACACAATATCCATTAATTTTATATTTGACAAGTATGCAACAAAATATATTCTTTTTAATAAAAGACTAACAAACAAATTAATAGAAAAGTTTAGACGTAAATAGAAAAATACAACTTCAACAAATTGTGATGATATACTATATGGATTAGCTGTTATTACAATGTGTTCAACCACTCTCTATAAATAGTGTAATTGTGTTTGTATTGTTATTTTAGACTTAATGAGCACACATTTTTTAAAATGTATTATATTTTTAATTGGGTTTACAGTTGTAAGATTTTTATAATTATAAAATCTTGATCATATGATTTATAAATATTTTTTTCAGATTACTAGTTGAATAAACTACGGAGAGAGTTATTATAACTTCAGATCATGATTATGTCAACAAGAACTCATCAGAAATTCATATAACTCTCATATGTAAATTTAAAATATTGATAACCTTGGTATAGAAGAAGTACAATGAATTGCTGCAAGATCTAATACATTTGAAAGATAATGTGTCGAATGCATAAAAATCAAAACATGAAGGAGCTGATTACAAATTCAGTTTTTAAATTGAAAAAAAAGTAGCTTTTTGGTGAACAGAAGCACCAAATGACGAAAACACCCATGAGGATATAGACGTTAAAGTGACAGGATGGAAAATGAAAGTAAATATTGGGAAGTGGGAAAAAAGCCCAGCTGGAAGTGTAGAGGCAATAGGGAATCCTAGGACATGCCATGTCAGCAAAAGAGGGCAATGCCCGTGAGATTTGTAATGAATAGTCCCAATCCAGCTGGCTCTTTACCATAAAACTAAAGACGACAGCTATCCCTTCGTATTTTCTCATTCTTTCACACGTCTCCTTTTTTCTCATGAGTCATTATAAATGTCCTCCCCCTGCAAACTAACCGTTTTTTATACGTTATTTAATTTTATAAACTCAAAAAAAAAAACTGTAAATTTGCAGCATCAAATATTGAATGCGCAATGCTGTTAAAAATACTAATTTTGAAACAACATATTTTATTATCAACGTATTTGTTTGAATATGTCCCAGAATAGTTGGTTTTATAATAGGCTCATGACTAGTTTTTTTTTTGGTGGCTCTGGATAAAATAAAGAATTGTGGCCCTATTAAGAAGTTCAGTTTTCAAAACTATATTTCATTATTACTCTCGACGAAAAATCTATACAAAAAAATATGATATTCCAAGTTAGAAAAGAATATTGTATTAAAAAAATAAATATTACAATAAATACTACTAATCATGTTGATGAACGTTTTTAACTGTAAAATCGTTAATATCAATGTCTACGTCAATTTTTTTTATATAATTTTTTCATGACTAACATTTATCTTATTAATTTTGGAGAATGGATCGGAAAGAATTGCAGCTATGAATTGTTATATGTTTTTATAAAATTAGTTCAAAAAAATTAAAATAAATGATTCACCATCATTTTTATTATCATGCATAATATTTCTATTTATTTATCAGACTAAAAAAATGTCATGGTAAAAAAGCGGCTCTTTATTAGAATTATAATCTCAGAGACCTTGACCATCACTCTTCATGCACGTGTTCAGGAACGAGCCTGATTTTATTAGGGTTAAAGAGGGTTGGACTAATATTTTTCATATATATCTTTTTAACAAGAACAAATGTGAAGTGACAAATGTCTTAATTAGTGGTTGAGAGTGAAACTGTATTTGTGATCGTTGAAAGTTTTAGATTCGCATTAAGGTAGAAAATTTTCTTTCCATTTAAAGCAAGCAAAGGTGGATACAGATGTATACAAATGGGAACCATGGAGCTCACTTATTCAAAAATATTACTTCAAAATAACATATAATTGAAATTTGGACTTCATAAAAACAAGTTTTTGGATCCATATTTTATGAATTGGTTATTGAAGGAGCTTTTAAAAAATCAAGGAAATAATAATAGAATGAAGTTTTACATCTATTTTTATTTCATTTACTTTTCGGATTAATCAATTGTAATTTTATTTAAAATCCTCTTTACATATGTTAAAAATACTCCCAGATTTGCCAATGCAAACGCAATTGTGTCAAGTTGGAAAAGAAACCAACATTATAAAAAAAAAAAGTAGTATAATACTCTGTTTTTACATTTTCCTATTAGATTACTTTTTCTCGTACTCCCTCCGCCTATTAAATATTATCGTTTTAGAGAGATATCGTTATTTCTTTTTTATTATCATTTTGTATTTTCAAGATGTTTTTTTCCAAGTTTTCCATTGCTACCCCTATTAATTTGCTCAACTTCCAAGATAATTATATTCAAATCTCCAATAACAAGAGAAGATTATTGGTCAAATTGTTTTTATTGAACAAATTAATAGTCTTGAAAATTGAATAGGACATTTATGAAATGGTAAATTAGTAAATCATATCATTTGGTTAGTTGTTATCTTAAAAATCATGAATTAGTTAAAATGACAATATTTAATAGACGGAGGGAGTAACATATTTTGTGAATTAAACTACCAATTACTGATAGATGCTTAAATAAGAGTATTACCTGTAACCTATGAATTAGTAAATCACAAAACTGAAGTAAAAATTCTACTACAATGATGCTGTTTTGCAAATAGTATAAATAATGAAAATACTAATTAAATGTAAGTTTTGCATTGTGTACTGTGAACATCAACCACAAAACCCCAATTTGCACATTAAATATAATACTGAATAAATAGCCATGAAAATAATTGATTTCGAAAATAGCAATCGTCACTCACCCACTCATCTAATCTCACACCTAAATTCACGAGCTTGCTGTTTTATATTGTCATTTATCTAAATTAATTAACCAACTCACTCACGAGCCATTTTTTCTAAATAGACAATGGATGAGTTTACTAATTAATTACAGTATAATAAAATATTAATCCAAGTTGCGTCCACTTACAAAGCTCTACATTAATTCCCAATATAACCAATTAATACAAACCTCACAGTCACAGCGTGTCCTCTGCTGATTTTTACACTTTATTAACATTGCCTTATTTTGCACTTTCAGCCTTCAACTTGCCAATTTGCATTATTTATATACTCCACTAATTACACTTTATTATTGCCTTGTTTTGCACCACTTCTCAATATTGGCAGTAATTTAAAAATAAAAGATCACTTTTATAGGACAAATCAATCTCCTAAAATTACATGTAATTATTAGATAATAATTTCTTCCTTCCATTTTTCTATGTATCATTTTACTCTTTTCATTTCAAAAATAACTTTCGTTTTAGGATTCCCGTGCACTTAAAAATTATATACATTTTACCTTTATTTAGTACACGTGTGAAATAACAAAAGGAATAAAGTATTCAATCAACAGTTATAGGTGTAAATAAGTATTTTTATTGCTTTAGTTAATGTCATCTTGGTATTGATAAATAACTTAAAAGCAATAATTATTTTAAAATGGATCGAGTATTATTTTTTCATCAAACCAATGAATATTTATTATACTAATAAAACGATTTTAATGAATTTCTTATTCTTATTAATTATCAATTTGTGATTCTATCGATAATTTATTTCTATCCTAATTAATACATAGATAAAGTAAATTCTTTTTTTTTTGTAAAAGTAACGTTGATAATCCAAAATTAAACTTGAAAATGATCAAAATAAAAACCCTAAGTAGACATTTAAAAAAAGTCATTCCCAATAACTTGAATATTAGGTGAAACGGTAGAATTGTTTAATCGATCACACCGAATGCATACATTTCTATTCTCAAGGTATACTATAGTAGTTCCTTTTTATGTGGCAGAAAGCTAATTTTTCTGAAATAATTGATTTGGTAAACACTTAATTATATTTTATATACAAATTATTGAGGTATTTAGTAAGGATGACATGGAGAAATAAATAGCTCAATATTTCGCATTACATGGCCTGTGTTTACAAATAAACCAGCATCAAATTTGACATGTTTTGTTCTTGTTTTCCTTTGACCTGAAAAAAGGTACTGTGACAACAATATGCATGACAGCATTTTATTGCAATACCAGCGTATAATCCAACCGTACACTACCCGTAGATTAGGTTGTCCAAATTTATTATTTGGGCATCATATGCAAAAACATATATATGACCATATAATTCCACAGAGTCATAGTATGATTAATTAAATTTTGATTCACATGGTTATCAATAATAGTTAATTTTTTCCAATTAATTATTGCAGCATGTTTTTATATAGATTTAAAGGATAATTTATTTATGTTTTCATCTGATCAATTTGACCAGTAACAGGTTACAAGCATAATCACAACAATTCAAGAATATTGGTAACTTATTAATTAATAATGCTACCACATATTCAAACTGTAAATGATACTATTATTTACTAATTAATAATTTATTATAGCGAATTAATTATTATATTACGTCGCATATTTACCGAATGCTTGTAATGAAATCCAACGAAATCTATAATATGATAATACAACCTACAAAGAAAAACCACAGAAGTTTGATTAAATGCTCATTAAGGTTGAAGCATATACAACATATATCGCAATACCATGAATTAAAATTCAATCAATAAACGAAGGTGTTACTAATTTAAGAAATTTACCCTAATTGATGTTGTGAATTTATACGAACACCGATATAAGTTTTGTGTTCAATTGGTTTCACCAAAGCTTTCAGGGTTTTAATTTATAAAACAACTAAATATTTTTTAAATGGTGGTAAATAATTAGTGTGCATTGGATGCCATAAGTAGCCGATGAAGTAGAACATAGGCAAGCTGCCTCTTTGCTCAAATTTAAGGTTTGTTTCCATGCTCAGGAACATGCACGTACAGTTATACTTACACATATTTGCCACATTAATTTATGCAGTTTTACTGTGATGCTTTAAAACTATTGTGATACCAAGTTTTTGTCGTTGGTAATAACACTTTAATTATTTATTAGACGCAAAAACAAGAAATTAAATATGGTACGTATGATATATGAAAGTGAAACTGTAGGTGCTACTACTTGCTCATATATTATTTAATATTATCTGCTCCGTATTTAATTATTTATCCAGCATTTGACCTACGTGACTGAATTTTAACGTTAAACCTAGCTTAACAAATATCAATAATAAGTGCAAATAAGTTGTATGGAATCATTGAGTTTCCAAATTCTGTAAACACATCAAATAAAGAGTACAAAAAGCTAAAAGACTGTCTCACATGTATAAAGAGTTACAAAATCAAACCTCAATTGATGTAAGATTTTTAATGTGCCTCTACATTCAAATTCATTTGAAACGTTAAGTAAATAGTTACATTTAATCTATCAAAACCAGACTTTTATTTCATCCAAAATAAAAAGTCTAACTCATCCGTTGTAGTTCAAAGGGTTAGTATCGTCATATATATAAGGAATTAAAAATCCAAATTTCAAGTGATAAGAGACGTATCTAACTTATCGTTTTCCTCCTTTTTAGACTTTCAAAAATCAAGGTTGACATAGTATATTTATTTGCACATCCAAAATTATCATTAGATAAAAGGTTTAACAAAAATTTATAAAACCATACTTGTGTGCACTAACTTCATAATTACTACAAGCAAATTAATAATGACGTTTTGGTAATGTCACTTTTTAGTGACGAAGTGACCATACTTGCATCGCATGCACATTGTCGTTGCCCATGCTTGAAGTTGATCACTTCAAATGGGCCATATTCATTTATGTTTGTCAATTATTTCTCCATAATATACACACCAACAAATGAATTTATCTTCACGGGTTTGTTGTAAACATCTAATTAAAATCCATAAAAAGTTGAAACAAAAAAAACTAGTTTATTTGACAGGAACTAATGTATCAGGAGACATCCAAAGTTGACCCACCTAAATTTTGAAAATGATAATGTTGCTTTCTCATCTTTCAAAATGTGCACAGAATAACTTGCTCAACATCATGTGTTAACTTCTGATCGGTTTGACTTTTCAGATATGTCATTTTTTTGATTATCTATCTCCAATCAAAAGTTGACATGTGACGCTTAGTGTTTAAAGTGGTGCACTTTTAAAAATTGAGGTAGATATGAGATCACATTGAAATTTCAGGGACACAACATGATTTTGGGGACAACTGGTTGTTGGTAAATTGTGGATTGCTTGGATGAATATGAAGTTGTGAATAACACTATCAAATTGAAATTATTTTGATGATTCTACCAAATTTTCAATCGGTTAAAAATCCAAACGTTTGAACAAGAACTTAGAATGCAAAATGATGTAATTTTTCGAACCTATTGACAAATGACCAATTTCAGGTATATATATTTGTCCAAGGGACAAGTCCAAAAAGCATGAATTTTCGGGATAACATCGGACCCGAAAATATACGACAATACCTTTTCAGGGGTAATAATAGAAAAAATTTATGTTCGAGCTATCCCGGCAACTCGACCTCGGCCTGGGGGCGCTGTCGCTGGACCATGCTCCCAAGGGTGCTGCCCTTGGACCCCTGAATCATAATCGAAGCCAAACAAATATGCACTCCGCACTCTCCCGATTTGTGCAATGATACATCACAATTGCATTAATTAATTAGTCCATCCAATTACTTAGAAAACTTAACACTGGTTTGATATAAATTTTTTAATGGGTTTAATAATGCACCAATTATTCACAACACACACTAAGTGATATACAATTTATAGCGTAATTTCTCGGAGACATATCAGTAAATATCGTGATTAGCATCTGTGGCTTGTTACGTTTTTCTCCAATTGTAAAAGTAGTCATTATCCCCTAAACTTATACCAAACGAAAACAAGCACTGGTTTTGAGATTCAATTTGTGAAAAATGACAATTAGTTATAACATGTGTACTAATCAATTAATTAATTAATTAAGCATCGCATGTGACCCTACAAGCATGGTACATGTTCCCGATATAGTGCAAAGTACAAAAAGAGGGACCAAACTGAAACAAAGTTTTAGAATCCCATCAAGTGTAAGTTCAGTGCATCTCTTCGTACCATATAGATTTTATTGCAAAATGCATTGCACTTTTTTTCTTGTGGATAAACTAATCAATGAATGGACCAATCATAATGAATATATAAAGTATTATTTCCAAGATTATTCTTAAATTATCATATGTTTAATGATAAAAAAACCCATGACTAAATTTCCAGAAATTCGATACTCATCTTCGATTCCAAGAGATGCCTTTCTCTCTTCCAATATGAAGAGCAACTACTGAATTTTATATAAAGAAAATAGTATTACATTTTATTAGCCAGGTCTTTATGCACATACAATATATCATTATATCAACTGGGTAGATTGATGAGTTAAGACTTAAGAAAGCTGAATTTCAAAATTTTTTATGGTTTTAAAAAAATATTGATATAGATAAAAAAAACCATTTCAAAGAAATGTATAATTTAAAATTTATTTATGATTTTAAAAAACTGATTAACCAAAAATTTTTGAAACCTGAAAACCCCATGTTTCAAAGGAAGAAAACAATCAAAATGGTCCTAGCGTGCTGCTAAACTTGGGCTTTGCATTCCGTCATCATTTTGGCCCATTGAAATTGGGCCTTTGTAATTGGCCCATTACAAAGTAAAAATACAAAATATATTTTTTCTTAGAAAAATATGATGAATCTCGAGTTTCATAAAAAACCGTTGAAGACACGTGGCATTAGTGGTAGTACCAAAAGTATCAAAGAATGAAAATCCTATTGGTGAAAACAACATCAACTTATCCAAAAACTAAACTCCCAAACACTGCCACGCAATCTCGTCCTATCTTCATCTTCTCCCCTCAGCCAACCAAACCAATAAACCACACAAAATTCCCACAATTTCCCCTCTCCAAACTCCACACCAAAAAACAACCCAACAATGGCAACTCAAGCAGGTCTCTTCACCCCCACAATAACCCCCTCAAAAACCACCAATCTCCTCCCCACAATAACCACCACCTCTTCCTTCTCCTTCCCCAAAAACCCCCAAAGATCCCTCAAAGTCTCCGCCGCCGCCGCCGATGCAACCCCAACCAAAGAAGCGCCGGTGGGATTCACCCCGCCTGAGCTAGACCCAACCACACCCTCCCCAATCTTCGGAGGCTCCACCGGCGGCCTCCTCAGAAAAGCCCAAGTCGAAGAATTCTATGTTATCACATGGGATTCCCCGAAAGAACAGATCTTTGAGATGCCAACTGGCGGGGCTGCCATTATGAGGGAAGGCCCGAATTTGCTGAAATTGGCGAGGAAAGAGCAGTGTTTGGCCCTTGGGACTAGATTGAGATCAAAGTATAAGATTAAGTACCAGTTTTACAGGGTTTTCCCTAATGGGGAAGTCCAGTACCTTCACCCTAAAGATGGGGTTTACCCAGAGAAGGTCAACGCCGGCCGGCAAGGAGTTGGTCAGAATTTTAGATCCATTGGGAAGAATGTTAGTCCAGCTGAAGTTAAGTTCACTGGGAAACAAGTTTATGATATTTGAATGTTTCGGTGTTTAAGATATTATTCGTGTCTGTAAAATTAAATCTTTATTCCAATGCAACTTCCTGTAATTTCTTGTTTGTGAATGTGACTATCATAAATCAGGTTAAATTTTTATGCCAAGTTTTTATAATTGGAATTTATGCGTATATATATCGATCGAAATTTGAATCGATATAAAAAGTAAGTAACACACATGATTGTCATCTACACCATTAAGGCCTATATATATATTATACAAAAACCACATTTCAAGATCAAATAAGTTAATAGGGTTAGGGTGGACAAATTATATTGCAATTTTAAAAAAAAATTGTAACAGTTGAATTTGAAAACATTTTGAAGTCAAATGACAAAACTGCAAAAGTAGGTTCCATAAATTGCAATAACGTTTATCTTATCTTTTGTTGGGATCTATAGACTTTTTAAAGTGTTTCCTAACACTTAGTTCTTTGAACAATTTTTTATCTATTTATTTTAAGCTGATTTCATCTCATTTGTTTACAAGGTTGGCTTTGACCAGTCGGCATTAGCATGAGCTTCTTCCACATCCTCATTCATAGTATCTATATATAATCCTCCAAATTTTTTTATCATAACACAATATCAAGAGAATCAAAAAAATCTAAAGCAAAAACAAAACTTAATCTATACATATTCAAAACAAAGATGAATAAGACAAATTTTACCAAAACATAGAATAAACTTAGTCGATAACATAGAGAATTAATTTTCTCAATAATATCATAGCATAATATACTATGAGCTTTTCATCTAATTAGAATGGATGGTTTCTTGCTTGCGCACTTTTTGTTTAATGTAAGTCACTGAATCGGAAGCTAGTGGAGATAGCAACGGGAAACAGAACAAACATGCTAATCCTCCCCTCTACTTTAAAAGGCCATAACGGGTGTTGTCAAAACTTAGAAAAGTATTGCCAAATACTAGAAAAGTATCGTCAAAACCAAGAAAAATATTCGAAGCCTAGAAACGCTCGGCTCTTCCTCGCCCGCCTGGGATTCTGAGCCTACCTCGGTGCATTCTGAGGCCGCGATGTCCTAGCCACCTGATCTGGGCTGGCACCTTTTGTCAAGCCATCGCCACCCTCATATTCGTCTACGGCTCTTATTAAAGAGTCATCTGAATCTACCAAGGGCCATTGCTCAGGAGGTTGTTGGTCAATCATTTTTCTACACGCCCTTCGCTTAGTCCTAGGAAAGGGACATTGGTTAGTCCTATCAGTGAACACCGGCTGGGATAAAAAGCGGTCCAATTCTAAGTTTAACTTTGTCAAGCGATTAAAAGCCCTAGCGAAGGCGACGTCACAGTCGAAGCTACTAGAAGAGCTCATTCTAAATAACTAGCGAAACGTTAGATCACAATCTCGAAATAAGCACCGCCTCGGTGAAGCCTGCCTCAATGCGCGGGCCTCCATACGATTTGCGGCCCAATCTGCGCTATAGGCCCAAGCGCGGCCCCTAAACCCTAAAAGACACGACCTAACGTACCCAGGGGCTCTAATCCCTGGTTCTCGTCGCCGACAACAAGCTATTAGCAGAAATGGCCGGAAATCCCTAATCCAAGGGATTTTCCGATGGCATTTTTTGGACCCTCGAAGCATCCAATAGGGAAATCCCCTCTAATTTAAGTTTCAATAACTACGAAAGGTGATTATGAGGCTTCTAGCAAGAGTTATGTCAACACAAGGAAACGATGAAATCGTAGAAAAGGCACCAGGTCCGCATCAGTCTTAATCACAGCAAATAGAAGTTCTAATCAAGAAAACGGAGCCTAACCATAGCAGTATAATGTCTAAGTTTTTCCTTTTTGCGAAAATAAAAAACGCGCAGAAGGCTAATAATAACAATATAGTCTGGATTTTCTCTATAAAACATAGAATTAAGAAATGCGCAAACGCGAAATTACTTGAAGTAGGGAGCAAGAGGAGGATCTGATCGAAAAACGTGAATCGCGAGAACAAGAAAGCACAGAAATCAGTTGCTAGCAGGAATCGCCAAAGGAGAAAATGGAAGTTTGACAGAGGTAAAAGATTATCTGATAAAGAAGAGCGCCATTTATCTGGGTTTCTTTTGAATTTGAAAAGACGCGAGACACGTGGCGTGATCTGAACAAATGACGCGCTTAATGAGGCCTTTTTACAGCTGGATGCAAAATTGCAAACATCAGTTGGAGTTTCGAGCCGACTCCCCCAACGAGCCGGCAATTGCTTTAAAAAGCTCTTCAAACTTGTGGGGGAAATTCTGATAAGAGGTCATATTTTTAGTATGCACCTCAATCATAAAATCACATTGGACGGTTCGTTCATCGAGCCATAACAAGGATTCGTCTCGATTGCTTCACACAATATGCGTTTATAAGAAGTTGTAACCGCCTCGGTGCCCGAGACGGCGTCCACCGGGCTGAACTATGCAATATCCGAATAATAATCTGCTCCCTAAAATAAAGGAATAGGTAATTACTGGACTCGATCTTCCCTTATTTTTAGGGATCACGATCTTATTTTGAATAAATCAAGAACTCCATGATTTGAGGGATCTTAAAGAGCCTATAAATAGCGAATGATAGCCTCCATAACAGGTTCTTGACTTCCCCTGAACTCTTAATTTTCTAATTCCTACTCTGATTCACGCAAATCACACATTTTAATACTCTGCTTATATAATTTGTCCACTATTATTACTAACTTAATCATCGAAGGCTTCCCGGGAGAAAAAGCCCCGATCCTTTCTTATTCCTAATCTGTTATGCAGGTGAAATCATATACACGATTGGTCCAACATTATTTGAAGTTCCACAACACTCAAGTCCAATTCAAATACGGAACTTTCAAAACTCATTCTATATTTCATTCCAATTTAGAGAAAAATTAATATATACACACATACACACACACATATCTACATATAGATATATACATACATACATATATACATACATACATACACACACACATACACATACATACATACATACATACATACATACATACATACATACATACATACATACATACATACATATATATGCACATAAAAGTAACGTGAAATTTCAAAACATATAAACCATATGGTAAATTGTTTCTCGACAATATATGATAAATACTTTTATTATGAAATTATAAAAAATCATTGAAAATAAAAGAAATATGAGAAAAGTAGGTGTCTATGTGTTAAAAAAATTGTAATTAAGAAACAAATTAAGGATTGACAACTCATGGTAACAATCAAAACTAAATAGGTCCCAAATTAAATCTTTATTAACAATTTTTTCAACTTCTTTTAATAATATTATCCATTAAAGTTTTAATATATAATTTTTTGTTCTTTTCTTTCTCACTACATGTCATATTTTAAATTTTGTGAAATTTCACCAGTAGAGGATGGGGGCTAAAAAAATGTGACTACCTATACATGGATTCTCTGATGATTAGGGTGGGGCTTTAATTCAGCCTCGCCAACCTGCCACCACCCCTGAGTATATGATGGATTTGCTTCTTATGAAAACACGAAGGATTATGAGAGTATTAATTGAGTTTAATTAATGTATATGAGTTAGCATAAGTATAGGCTTAAGGTCATGTTTTCTCGGATTACAAATTAATTCATTTCAGTTTTAATCTAGTTTAGTTTAATTCACTTAACTTCAATTAAGTTAA